>JAOYMR010000027.1:9611977-9631217 GCA_025802075.1 Tenebrosternarchus preto
CTGCTGCTGGGATTATGTCCCTTCTTCTTGTTGCGCGGGGGGGGGGGGGGGGGGGGGGGGGGGGGGGGGGGCGCCCCCCCCAGCAGGGGGCGTACGACACTACTGGTGTCGGATGATGTTGCTGACATTTCTGTGCCTTGTTCCTTTTGCAGGTCTGGCCCGTGCCAAGTCTGTACCCAGTCACACTTACTCTAACGAAGTGGTGACCCTGTGGTACAGGCCCCCCGATGTGCTGCTGGGCTCTACAGACTACTCCACTTGCCTGGACATGTGGTGAGTTCAGAACCACTCACCTCCAACAGCTCTAGCCTGTCACACTCATGCCCCGAACTCATGCCTGGAGCCCGAGGAAACAGATTTTTAAATTTTTTTTATTTGATCTTGTTGAGTGGAATTTGAATGTGAAAAGTGTGAAAACTGGCTTATTCTTGTAAGTATACTTGGATCTTGTAAGGAATGGGCTGTTTCACTGGAAAATCTGAGTTTGAATTACACATGACAGGCAAATATTATTAAATCATTAATAAATATGAACCTATCATTTCCAGTATGTAAATATGTTCGTCATATGTGGAGATCACAAGTTGGTCAATAATAAAGCTTCTGTTAATTCACTTTGTTTTGCTGTTCTGTGAAATAGCTATTAATCAGTTCAAATTAGCGATTGATGTATAAAGTGTAAATATATAAAAGTATAAATAAAATATATATTCCTAACTAAACCATCTGCAAGTAGCTGTTGAGACTTAAAAATCTAGGGCTGGCATGAATAGGGGTGTGGAGTCCAATTTTTATATTAATAGAATATGAATTTCTTGACCAGGGTTAAAGTCTAGTTATAACCCTTGGCCTTTGACTGTTATTGAATGACATTCTTTGTGAAAGCAACTAATTATTCAGTAATTATACACAGAATGAAATGTCAAATGTCCTGCACCAAACAATCAGAGTTTCACAGTGTGTCCAGCCAGACTCTTCACTCATAATGAACCACTAAAAAAACCTCGAACCTCTTCACTTGTAGTAAAACCGCAAACCTCTTCACTCGTAATAAACCTCTATGGAGCCTCTCATCTGAATGCCCTTCACAGGGGTCATCAGATACAAGCCTGGGTGACTTGTTCCCTGGGTTGAACTGGGCTTTCTGTACCTCATGAACTAGCCGTCAACCCAGTGGAACACGCTGACCAACAAACACATCATCCATTCATCACTGTCCATGTGAGACACACATACTTTCATTTTACTGTAATGGTGCATCTATTCCATAAACCTGACTCTCAGTAACCAAATCAATATCTTGCTTTTTAATCCCCAAAATGAAATCTGCATTTTTTTTCCCCCTAAAACATTTCGCCATGTCTCTCCAACATGGTAAAAAAATTTACATTTTCATAACTAGAACTGTTAGATCTCCACAAAGTCCACGTCCTCCCGCATCTCCGCATCACTCGGCCGACACACACAAATACACCCCTCTGCTCTCCAACTCCTCTTAGACGCATTACTACATCTGTCATGCTTTCTCTCTCTCTCTCTCTCACGCACGCGCACACACTCACACACGCACAATGCCTTTCACGCTTCTGAATGTAGAAGAGCAGCAGACCGTGGTGAGTGTTTTCCTCTTTGATTGAGAGGCAGTTACACAGATGCTGCACAGGTCTAGATTGATTAGCATCACTGACAAGCAGGTATATGGTAGGAGCCTCCAAACCCTTCACCATTTCAACTCGAGCAGAACACCACTCAAACGTCACAAAAATGTCAACCTGTCTGAGAGAGGATTAAGGAATTGAGCTGGTGAAATTGAGTTGGTGAATTAATTTCTTTTACTTTTTGAATGTTTTTGAATATTATGCAAAATGGTGTGGTGGTGTTTTTTTCCTGGACTTGTCTGTGAGATCTGTACTCTCACTACCGTTTTCTTAGGATGTCCAAGAGCAGGGCAGGGCTGCTGTTGTTGAGTAGGCTGGGGATTGACTTGCCCCAGTGAACTTTTAACCCAGTGTGAGCAGAGGCACATCTCACCTTTGTGTTGAGTCTTTAAAAGGGGGCGTTGGAAATGTCTCTCCTTTTTGTATATGAATCAACAAAGATGATGATGAATTTTGAAGAAAATATATTTCACTGTCGCAGTTTTCGCAGTTTTTTGTCTAGTGTTTGGCGTTTTCATCTTCAAACCAGTTCAGGTCACTCAAAATTTATTAGAACTGTTGCCTACCAATCTACAGGAGATAAACTACTTTCTACACCAAAAATATTCAAGGTAGTTTTTGCAATTTCCAGTAACTGTAAGGTAGTATTTATTTTTATCAATGTTTTCCTTCACGTCACAAAAATGAAAATTTAATGAAAAAAAACCCAAAAACTTCAGGGCGCATCACATTACCACATATAATTATTAAATAGGATAAAATGCTGCTTTTGATGGACATTGATGGAGTTAAAGGTGTTAAGTGGGGAGAAGTGTGCTGGTTGTGTCACTTCTCAGCCATCGAGCTTTGCACTGATTGGAAAAATTTATTTTTACTGCTCACGACTCGCAAACGTGAGTTGCTATTAGCAAGCCAAAAGGCATATTTTGTTAGTTATTCATTAAAGGTCAGTCACATTTTAACATGCCATTGAATTCCTAGACACTGCAGTCAAGCCTTTTTAAGGCGAAAAACCTGTATTGTTTTCTCAAGGGCAATGCTAAGGTCTTTTTATAAAGGACTACCTGCAAGGTAATTTTTTTCTTTTTTTTTTTTTTTTTTTTTTACCAGTTTTTGCATATTAAATTCATTTACGAAATCCAAGAGCCTCCTGGTAACCATATTTTGCTTTATATTAATTGGAGTCCTGGACTGGTCTCTGCTGTCATCAAACACTGACTCTATCTTGTCACAGGCTGGGGGGTGGTGCATGAGCTGTTAACAAGGTCGGTGTGTGTGTACACACGCGTGTGTGAGACTGCAATGAGACAGAAAGTGAAGGTGTCTGGAAACAATAGAAGTCTGAAAGCTGATACTGGCTACAACATGCCAACACCTCCATACCTACCACACACACACACACACACACACACACACGCACACACAGCTGAGTGTGTTATTTTAAAGAGGCAGGAGCAAAACTGAGACATGTGGAGCTATTTATGCCCTCGGTGCTCGTGATACTGTGAAAAGTTTTGAGTTCGAGGACTAAATGCACATTTTAAGCATTCGAAATTTCAGCCGTACGTCAGCATGCGCTGTGTTGAACATTGTTCTCTCTGACATTTTGCAGGGGTGTTGGATGCATCTTTGTCGAGATGATCCAGGGAGTAGCTGCATTTCCTGGCGTGAAGGACATTCAGGACCAGCTGGAGAGGATATTCCTGGTGAGCTCCTCCACCTGCATACTGAGTCTGATCGAAGATGAAAGCTCAGAGCACACACCTCTCCTCTCCTGTCATCCACCTCTCCTCTCTTCTCCTCAGCTTTGTCGAAATGTTTATTAGCTGGTCTCTAAATGCTGAATGAATAGACTTGTTTGAAGGCTGTACGTATATGTCCTGCGGGCTTCATGGTCATACATATTTAAAGAGAGTGGGGCTGTGGTGTGTCATGAATTCCATAATCACCTCTGGTGTCATTTTCCATAATGTAGTGCCTGGAGCAGAGAGCAGAAGGCAGACAGAGTGAACTCTGGGAAATAATTCATCCAGGCTATTACTAACTGGAGGAGAGTAAGGTGGGGGTTTGGAGGAAAACCCAAAAACCTTCAGGGTACCAAGGTCAACAGGCAAGCATGTTTAGAGAAAGAGAGTGTGTGAGTGAAGTGGGGGTGCAGAGGGTGAGCGATGGAGTGGGGAGAGTGTGAGGAAGGGTATGGATGGAAAACTGGAGGGAAGAGAGACTGGAAAGAGGGAAAAAAAAGGGGATTATCAATTGCCTCTCTGTGTGTGAGGACACGTGCGAGACCCTTCTCTCTTTCTCTATCTTCCCCACCCCAGAGCAAACAGTACACAGGAGAAGCACTGGGCACAGGCCAGCCCTATAGGCAGAACACAGAGTGAGTGTCTAGGTTAGGCTCATCAGTGGGGGGTTCACTAGCAGGAAGTAAGACTGCAGGGGTGTGGTAATGTGAGGAGTGTGTGGTAGTGAGGTCCTTGCAACAATGCAGGATCTTTTTAATCCTCATTTTGGTAAAACCTCTATATTTTCACATTAAATGCTGGGGACTGCTTGGTACTTGGGTTTTTGTCTGGGTACGTGTGTGTGAAAGACGCTGTTAATAGCTGATGTCTTGATGTTTCTTCTTCTAGCATTTTCCATAACTGCCCAAACATGTTTTGGAAACATCTGTTGAAAGCTTAATTACGGAACAGCTCGTTTTATCAAAAATAAAATGATGAAACAGAATGATTCTGTTTTAAAAGAAGAAAAGGCTTAATGGGATCAAATCCGCCAGGACTGCGTGATCGGTTCTTTCCAAAAAAAAAAAACAAAAAAAAAACTGATATTTTAATGTCCTTGAGCTGTGTGTGTATTTGCATGTGTGCACTCTGTCAGGCGGATTGATAAGTATGGAAATGTGTAAAGGCCTTTGCAGTTTATGCATGAATTTCTAACGGTTCAAGCTAACTGAGACTCACCATTGCCATTCTGATTGCACCTGCAAATACAGTTGCAATCAGAAATATTGAACCCCCCAAAGAGAGTAAAGATTTATAACTTTAAAGATTGACTTTTTTAATGCGAGAGTTAGATTTTGCTTTAAATGACGTCTCTCGGTTGTGTTAAAATGAACACACAGTTTTTGATTTAGTAATTGAGTTGCGCGATATTTTGCTAATGCCACCATCTCATATTCGAACCCTGTATCATATTATTGATTACAAAACCTACTGTTGGTCTGTATGACATAATACTGGGTTAAAACATCAATTTGCTTCAGCTGTGATGTATTTATATGAACACTACCCAGGGATGTATTCAAGGTGTGCTGTAACCATAGTGAAGACTAAGGAGCCGTCACAAAAAGCTGAGAGTGGAGATGATTTCAGTGCACCAAAAGGGCAAAGGAGTTATAAGAAGATTCAAGACCTTGAACAGTCCTGCAATGGGAGTTTTTTAAATTTATGGCACAGCAGAAAACCACATCAGTCTCATCAATGAAGTAAAGGAAGGAAGGAATTTGGCCAGAAGGAATTTGGAGACACAAAGTCTGCAGAGTTTTTGAAACATAATTCTATGGTGTGTGATGAAACAAAACTGTTTGATCATACCAGGTGTAAGAAAGATGAGGCCTGTGAGGAGAAGAACTCCCACAGTCAAGCGTGCAGATTGGTCAGAAGTGATGTGGAGATGCAGGAACTGGTAATCTTGACCGTGTGACTTGGCATTGTGGAGTCGGAGAAATACAACAGCATATTGAGAATCTCAGTGTAATGTACATCAAGCTTTGTGGGGCAGTGGTAACCTAGTGGTATGACTTTGGACTCTCAGTCTAAAGGTTGCAAGTTCGAATCCTGTTTCTGCCAGGTAGCCACCACAATACCCTTAACCCTCTCAGCTCCAACTCCATCTGGTCTAGATCTTAATCTTGAACTTGAACCTTGGCTATAATTTGACTTTGCAGCATCATGATAGTTAAGTGTCCTGGCTGCCTTAAATCTCCAGCTTTAAATAGATGAATTTGGTGAAATTTAACAAAAAGTTGCTGTATGGAAGCCATTAAACCTCAAAGAACTGGAAGCTTTTGCATGAGAAGAAAGAACAAAGATTTAATTAGTGAAGTTTTAGAAATTCACTTTTACCAAAAACACTTTTTAGATGTTAATAAGCCAAAAGGATGTGTCACTAAATAAAGAGGTTTGGGGTTGAATAGTGGTGCACATAGACTTTTGTCAAGAACACCAGATGTTTTTTATTTACACACAAACTTGTCAACTTTAACGAAATTACTTATTTCAGTGATTTATTTTCTTTACTTATTCTTTACTTATAATACCTATTCAGGTGGATTGAGTATTTCTCATTACTACTGCAGTCTTGCTGTTTAAACCCCAAAAAAACAGCCTGGGTCTTTCTCTCGCTCGCTCGCTCTCTCCCTCGCTCTCTGCCGCTGTCTCTCTCACACACACACGCACACGCGCGCGCACACACACAGCCCTTTCCCACAGAAATATTCGTTATCCTGCTTGGAAAGGGCAAGCTGCTTGTATGTGCTGAATAAAGGGGAAACAGGTGACCTTCTCCATGATGTGGTGTTGAAGAGGAAGGGGCGCAAGCCGTCTGGCTTTGAATCCCACTGCATTATGAGCCGGGGGAGCTTGTCTGTGCAGCCGCACACACTGCCTGTTAAATGCATTTTGGGTGTTTGTTTGCCTTACAATCAATTTCATATTCAAGGTCACCTTGCATGTGTGTGTGCACGTGTGCACGTGTGTGTGTGTGCACGTTTGTGTGTTTGTGTGTGTGTGTGTGTACATGCACGCCCCTGCATTTGTTCATGTGTATGTGGACAGTGGAGTCAATATTCCAGGTTACTACAGCCTGGATGCCTGTAATCACCCAAGCCTAGAGCGACCTGTTTACCCATGTTTATTCATGTTTGTTTGTTTGTTTGTTTGTGCATGCTGGTTCATTGCAGCATTTGTGTTTTTTTTTTACCCTATCTATCTTTTATTGAGGATACAAAAAGCAGTGTTGGGATAACTAGCTGTTTTTGTGTGTGGTTTTCTCCGTGTGCACAAATGCCTGTTTGCCTTATGTATGTGTGTTTTGTGTGTGTGCATGTTGGTGTGCATTTGATACATTACAACAGACAAGATGGACTTGATCTCTTTAACCACCTGTCAGCCAGTAGGAGATTACCTTCCTCCAGCGTTCAGTATAAACACGGACGGCTCTATCCACAGGAAATGGGCTTCACAAACACGCGCACGCATGTGTGTGTGTGTGTGTACGTCTCCGAGAGATGACTCGGGTTAGCACTGCTGCTGCGGACGGTGGATAATGTGTTGATGAAAAATTCCAAATACCCAGGTGCTGAGTCTGCATTAACAATGTTTAAGTGGTAACGCCCCTGCGGGGTGTGTTCTTATACACTCACCGGCCACTTTATTAGGTACACCTTGTTAGGACCGGGTTGGTCTTCTGCTGCTGTAGCCCATCCACCTCAAGGTTCGACGTGTTGTGCGTTTAGAGATGCTCTTCTGCATGCCTCGGTTGTAACGGTTATTTGAGTTACTGTTGCCGTTCTATGAGTTCAAACCAGTCTGGCCAGTCTCCTCTGACCTCTGGCATTAACAAGGCATTTGCGCCCACAGAACTGCCGCTCACTGGATATTTTCTCTTTTTCGGACCATTCTCTGTAAACCCTAGAGATGGTTGTGTGTAAAAATCCCAGTAGACCAGCAGTTTCTGAAATACTCAGACCAGCCCGTCTGGCAGCAACAACCATGCCACGTTCAGACTCACTTAAACCACCTTTCTTCCCCATTCTGATGCTCGGGTTGAACTGCAGCGGATCGTCTTGGCCATATCTACATGTGTTGCTGCCATGTGATTGGCTGATTCGACATTTGCATTAATGAGCAGTTGGACAGGTGTACCTAATAAAGTGACCCGTGAGTGTATATCGTTACCATTTGAGTGATAAATTGGTTGCGAGTGGTTGCCATGTTTCCCTTCACACTTTCACTGGCTGGTTTTGCCTTAGATTTATTCCGGTTGAAATGGACCTGCCCAAACGCCAGCAAAATATGGACAGAAGAAGCAGTTTGGAAAAGCCGTTTTCTCATGGCATCATACACTGACTAACACTCGTGCATAGTTTGCACTTGGTGTTGACAGTGAGTGGCCTTTTTTTGGGACACATCACTTTTCAACTCACGGACGTAAGACAAAGCGTAAGGGTTGTGGAAGTAAAAGTATTGGATGAATAACAACTCTTACTGGTACTAGGCTTCCTATATACTTGAGTGACCGTTTTGAAAAGTAGACAGCAGCGTTCTGGTTACATGGTTTCAACTGTTTTTATTCGAAATGTTTTATTCAATACCTTTTTCACTCTTCTGTTCTAGGAATGTGGTTTGGGTTTTTAGCCATTAATAACTTGTAAGTGTAAGGTTCCAGAGTACAAGGTTTCACAGCTTTCTATTGGCCTGTAGGTGGACTGGAAGCAGGAATAGAATACAGAGCTCTCTTTAATTATATATATGTCGCCTTTTTAACAGCCAGAAGCCATTTTCTGTTAGGTGTTCTTTTTTTTGGTGCGTTTTTCAGTTATTTCTGACTCACCCCACACCATGTCTCGCACCATTCGTGACTCCAGCATAGCACGACTTCAACCACCACCCCTTAAGAGACAGGAAAGGCACACCTCACGACTCTTTCCTGAAGCAGTACCCAGATGGTAGAATGAACACCCACTAACTGTTTGTACATCAGCAGCTTCTTGTTGTCTTCAAACATAGACTAAAGGCCCATCTCTCCACCAAGCACTTGGAATAGTAAGTGAACAATGGCGAAGTCACTTCAAGGCACTTAAATAGTCAACAATCTTTTACTTACTACTGTACATAAAAAGTAAATTAAAAAAATACTTTCTTTGTGTTTATTCCCTCGGACAACTTAATGGTATATTTAGACTTGAGCATACTATACTTATACTAGCATAAGGAGACAGCTCGGAACAGTTGCTAAATGTTGTAAATGTAAATGGATTCCAGTGCTTTGTCAGCAGTGAGGCTCTGTGTGCACAAACAAACAAACACTCTCTCTGTCTCTCTGGAAGAGAAGTTGGCATCTAAACAGGCTACCGTTAACCACACACAGGTGCGACCAATTCGAATTACCCGGTGGTTCACCCATGCCCTGTAGATAAAACTCACTCACGCCTCCGCGGTCACATACCCCTAGCCCTCATCTCAGGCCAGGGAGTCGTCCGGCCTGCAGCCAAACAACCCCCGCCGGCTGGAGAGAAAATTGGCCATCTGTGCCCCTGGTCTGTGGGCTACCTTACATTTATAGAGCTGAGGTGCCAGATACCAACAGGCGATCAACTCACTGGCATCCTTCATGCGGTGTGTCCAGACTACGCCCTCACTAGAGGATGGCGTGGTCTGGACACAGAGTGAAAGGGCGCGGCACTGACTGGCGAGAACTGTCCACTTGATGGTCAGACTTTCCATTGTTCGTTACTTTGACTCGCTTGTTGACTGCTTTCCACTAATGTACATCACTGGCTGCTCCTCCTCCACTTCCACCCAACACAAAATGGCCCGCAGCCCCATGTCTGATGCATTTGTCTACAAGACAAAAGGAAAAGGACCAGTCGCCCCCCCCCACAGAGGGCTGCTTTGAGCTGGATGAAAGCCTGTTGACACTGCTCCACCTACTGGCTCGCTCTGGTTCTTTTTTTTTTTTTGTGCGATCAGTCTGTCAGCTGGTGATGTCTGAACAGATAGGCACAAACCCATGATGTTAATCATCCAGCCCCAGGAACCGTTTCACCCCCTCTATGGTCAGACCTTGAACAAGCCACAATCGCTGCAGTCCAAGTAACTTCATGGATGCACCTGACCCAAACGGAAGCCCAGACTCCGTACCTCCAACTGCCTGATGGCACTCTTCTTCAGGCTGATGATAACGTCCAAATAGGCAACAACATGCGCACAGTGGGACTTGAGGAGTCCATCCATGAGCCAGTGGAACATAGAAGCTCAGATGAGCCTAAACACAAGTTTGACCCAAATGGAGTGAAAATTGTGCAAACCAAATGGAGTAGAAAAAACGTTATTATGCCAGTATCCCTTTCCAAATGCAGTCTTCAGTAATATCAAGCAGAGTCCAAAGTACTGAGCAGCTCACATTAGCAGTGCATAGGCATCAAATTTAGATGTTTCTCATGATTAAAAAAAAAAAAAAAAATTATAGACAGCACAAAAACAAATGATCCCATCAAGCTTGGGGACAAACACTCTAGGGAAACTAGTTACTCGATTACTCCCATGTCAAGCGTAGCCCTGAGTTTTTGCTGAGCTTTTTGTGTTCAGGTAAGCGATATGGGAAACTGTGGACAGCCATTCCTGAGGGAGTCTCAGTGCGGTGGTTGGTGAGGTCACTGTTGTCAGCCAGGGGCAAAAAAAATATCTGCAAACTCTCTCTGCAGCTGTGCATTTAGGGGTGGTGAGTTGTCACCAGAGGGGACTGGAGTGGAATTGTGGGTAGTGAGAACCTCTGGCCCCAACCTATCCCTCTAAGGATGCACCATTGCTAGAGTGACGGGGGCCCACCCCTGTTCATGTTTTGAGAAGGTTATGGTGCTATATTTGTGTTCATCACCCCTAACTATTCATCTCACCTCATATCTGACCTAGCCTACTAGGATGTGATGGTGCCTAGATCGCCCTAGGGCTTCCATCCATACAGTAATTCAAATGGGGAGAACCCTGTGAAGGCTTGCTGGACCTCTTATTCAACAAACATCCAAAACAGCAAACAGCTGAGCATCCAGCCACACATCCCAGCTCCTAACAGCTTAATGTACAAACTTCCAAATCATATTTTGAAGATTAAACCAACCAGATGGTCTGTGGATGGTATACACTGGTGTGAATCAGTTTAATCCCCAAACATTTCCAAAGTTCATGTAGTGTGCACGGGAAATGAGCGCTGTGCCTGGATCAGTCAGAGGGCTCTATTTTTGTGGACAAGCGCAGAAATAAGACATCATTCTGGCATAGGCACACATGGGCAGGGCAGAAAAGTTGTTTGGTAGTTTCATGACGGATGCAATTACAACAGAGTGGCACAATTGCTAAAAGACGTTGGGTTAGACTGAATAAGTGATCACCAGGTGTGTTTAGGTGTGTTGCTGCAGTATCCAATCAGATTTCTTTCATTCCCCTTGAATACCAAGTGTGAACTGGCACAGTGACAAATTCATTATGATGGCGAACCTGTAGGAAAGGAGACAAACAAAATTTTATATTTTTTACATACTTGTCAGGGAAGGACAGAGTTGCCACACAAAAATATATGGCATATACATTTTTATTATAGTTATTAATGTTTACTGTAATGAAAATAAGTAATATTGCCATAATTGTAATACGACTAATTATTTAAATTAAATTTATTATTATTTAAATTATTTAAATTAAATTATATAATTTTTCTTGAGGAAATTTTCCATGACACTCCCAACTGTGTCCTTTAGTAGTCAAGGTAGAATTATTTTCCGTACAAAAAACATATCAGTTGTATTTAGTTAGTGATTGGTAGATATATTACTGCTGAGGTGATGCACATGATCAAAATCCAGTTGTGGGAAGTTGGAGCGTTTTTGTGTTCCAGCTTGAAGCGATGAGTCGTCGTATTTGTGTTAAGAGCAGGTCTGAGGAGGTGGTGGTGTAAACACTATTTTCAGATGAAATTGGTTAAAGATTACAGCTGCACCGGTCGCACGCCCTGCTGATCCATTCCACCCACCTTTTCACAGGCGCATCTATTTCTATCTAGCAAATTAACAAATGGCGATAAATGTTCGTGTGCACTACGAATGTAGTAAAATGTCAGCTTTAATGCCTCGGCACAGCCGTGAAATTAGAGCCCAGAATATCCTTCGAGATTCCTGCTCGGGAGGCGGTGTGGAAGTGAGGCTTCGCAAACCTGCATACTGAAATGCTGCAAAGCAGCAGCGCCTCTGGGTTTGGTGTGGCACGGATCCTCAGGACTAATGCAGCGTGGTGTATATATGCATGTATGAACTACCCCTGTAGCTCAGACTGCAAGAGCAAGGTGCTAGTAACACCAAGGTTGAGTTCCCAGCAAGTGCATGTAAATATCCTGATAAATATGCAGGTCGCTTTGGGTAAGGGTGTTGTGCCAAATGCCATAAAATGTAAATGCTAACCCTACTTGCTCTGTTCAAATAGCAAGTCTTACGAAGGGGACTTTGGTTTGCGCGGCTGAGGGATCCGGTGACTGACGTTCGTAGCGCGATACACACCACCTGTGCGCGTCTCCTTGAATGCCCGGCCAGTGAAAACAAGCCATTAGGTGCTGTTGTGTTAGTGTTATGAATCACGTAAAGGATTTCCCTGTGGATCTTGGGACCAACACCTGGGTAACTAGTGAGTGTCCCACATCAACTCTATACAGACTGGAAGTTCAGGGTATGACAGGACCACCAGTGATTACTTTCAGCTTGTCGTCCTGAGATTGCACAATTGGGAGATCCTTCAGGGCAAAGCCAATGGGGAGTCCTGATGTAAAGTGCTGAGCATCGACCTTTGATTTTGGTGGTGTCTCGATAGTCCGGGCCTTTCTCCTGCCCCTTCTTGCTCTGGGCTCGGTCTGTGACGATCATGACATTGTGTCTTGCTTGAGGGTGGCACAAAGCATGTAGATGTGCCTAGGACAGGCCCCAGCTTCAAGTACTTGTGTCGGTATGAATTAAAGATCGGAGATTAAGGACTAACTGCCACCTTGACTCCAACTACCAATCTAATGATGGAGCAGCTAAAACAAATCAGTAGGATTTTCCATTGGAAACTGAAAAATTCGCAGATATTTATGAATATCTTCATAAAAATAACTTTAGCCAATAAATGTGTCAGCAAAGCAGGATGTCTTGAAAGTAGAATAAATGTATTTGTGCAAAAGCTAAATGATCTTAAAACCAGACAAAGACGTATTTAGTACACATTTGGTACATATCTATTGTATTATTATTATTATTTTTTGGATTGTCGCCCAGTTTGAATAGTTGAATAGTCATGAACGAGTGATTAAGGTATATTAAGACAAATACATTTAAACCGTTGTCCTCTCAGGAATTGTAGTGATAAGTGATACTGTAATGTTGCAAATGCAGGTAAATACTACAGAACATAAAGCAACAGAATGATCATTTGATTAATATCACTGATTTGAATTATTATGTTGGAAATATTGGAATTATTGGAATGCTTGTCGACCCTAGGCTGCTATGAGGTATGTCCCTGGGGTATCGGGGTAAGAACTGAATCGGTGTTCCCACTTCCATGAGAGAAGACTGAGTCTGAATGTGCATCAGCTTCCCTCAGTCTGGACATCCCTTCCCGGACCACACCACAGCCCTGTGTGGTGAAGGAGAGGAACGTTGAAGAGAGGGAACAAAGAGGAGAAGCAGGGTGGAGCAGAGAGTACTGAGAGGTTGAGGTTTAGGGCCAAATGCCCCTCATTTCCATGGGGCAGGGGCTTCCTGCTCGTAGGCGACATGTTTCTCCAGCACTACCAGTTTGAGAATGGCTGTGCAGTTCCACTGTGAAGCGAGGAGCCACCGTTTGCAATGGACCTGCAGCTGGTGTGTGAAGGCCAGCTGAGCTCCCTGAGCATTACGGTCCAGAAACGGTCTTGAGGAGCATCTGAGCATGTGCTCCAGCTGCTGCCCACCTTCTGGGCCACGAGCCACGTCTCTCCTCAAAGCAATGGAACAGGCACACCTCTCCCGTGGCCAGACATGGGCGGCTACCGCAGGTTCGCAAATACTTCTAGAGTGGGACTACAGCTGGGTTGCTGACAGGCATCAGCAGACTCCAGTGGTTCTAGCGGTACTTGCAACTCTCTGCCTGTCTGTCTGCCTGTCTGTCTCCATCTCTCTCTCTCTCGCTCTCGCTCTCGCTCTCGCTCTCTCTCGCTCTCTCGCTCTGTGCGGCTCTGGCTTCAGCAACCTATTGGAAGATAAGTTGGCACTAGTAACCACTGTTACACTTTTGGTGTTGGTTACCACACACGGGTGGAACCGATTTAAATGACCTGCTGGATCACACTCTGGGTAGGACTGGTGACTGAGGAGCACTGGAGAGTGTGGAGCTCTGCTTCTCTGTGTGCTTTGTGCCGGGGGCACCTGAGTGGAGGGTAATAACACAGAATGTGGCTCTTAAACTTTGGTTTAGTTCTGATCCACATGTATTTAAAGAAGGCCAGACTGTTCTGAGAGAGAGATGAGCAGATGTAAGGTGGGGGAGAAGGGAATTTGTGAACACGGTGAAAGCACACACTTCTGTTGGTATGGCTGAACCCAGCACAACCACACTGGGTGTTTGGGAATATGTCATCTTGTGACATAACAGATGATGATGAAGTGCTGGTGAATGTGTGGGTGTTTATAAAGTAGTTTGAATTCACTCCTTTTAACCCTTGGCACGCTCCCCATGTCCTCTCACCTCTGACATCATTTGTAGTGAAAGCTGAAGACAGTACTAACACTCAGCACCTGGGGGGTCTTTCAGGGGGGTAAAAGTGTGCTCTCTCTCTCTCTCTCTCTCTCTCTCTCTCCTTCAGGAGAGCTGTATGCTCTCTCCTTCATGCTGCCCTCTCTTTCAGGAGGTGACTGTTTCTGTCACACTGGTTCATGAATAATCAAGCTTTTAAACTTCCCTGACTCTTAACGATTGTCCTGATTTAAACAGCTGTAAATGTGCTTGTGTCAAATTTATCTTTGTATGTATGCATGTGTACTGGTCCACTGGTATAAAGGAAAGCTTTATGACTACAATTTAAAGGAAACTGTAGAGAAGCAGCCTAATTTAAAACACAAACTTTACAGCAAAAAAAAAAAAAAAAAAAAAGTAGAACAATTTGCTAAGGGGGCACACAAGGACTGTTCCTGGAGTTAAGATGATGGCCTGTAAATTAAGCACAATACTCTGCTGCCCTCTAATGGCCAGCTTGGATTTTTCTTCTGCAAATCTAAACGGTCTCCAACGTGGTAAGATTTATGGTTTGTAAATCTAGTGATATTGAGGGTCAGAGACATCTGAGGTCATCGTTAAGGTCCAGGATTGTTCTAAGCGGGAAACTAGCATAGATATTTTTACATAAACACTAAATGATCTTAGTGTTGGACAAAAATAAAAGCTAGACAAGTCATTCAGTTAGACATTTAGCATACATCCATCATATATTTAACTGTCTTTACTTTTGGACATGAATAACTCTGGTATAGCCATGAACTACAAATCTCCTAATGATGGAGCGATCAGCAGACTACATGTTCCTGTATTCTTCCAACTGTATTTTTTAACAGCATTCAGGAAGCACTTTTTCTTTGACATGAAATCATGTCAAAGTGCTTTGTCTTTAAATTATTTAAAATGTATTACTAATTTCAGTTAAGGCCTATTATGTTGAACCAAATAAATTTATCTAGTTTATAAACTGCTTAAAAAGTATTATTGTGCTTGTGTGTGTGGAGGATGTTGCTTCTCAGTTGAGTTGGAACCTGTTGCATTTTTGATTAACGTAAGCCAACCTCCTACACACCTACATGTATAAATATCTTCCTTTCTTTCTTTCTGCTTCCTTCTGTTTCTCTCTCTCTCTCTCTTTTTTCCTCTCTCTGTCCCTCTGCAGGTGTTAGGGACTCCATCAGAGGAAACCTGGCCAGGTGTTCACTCTCTCCCTCACTTCAAAGCAGGTAAAAAAAACCTGTACCCTAAAAGCTAACCTTAATCTGTAGTGTTCTCACACACACACACACACTCACAAAATAAGACACAGCAGGTTGCTGTAGCAACAGCGCCCTCTGGGAGCTAATTAGCTTCGATAGAGAAAACGTCCAGTAAACGACAGCAGAGAGAGAATGGGGTGGAGGGAGAGAGAGATGGAGGGAGAGAGAAAGGTGAGGTGATGCTGATGGTGAAGGAAATTCACCTCTTGTTCATGCTGGGCCTGCTTGATAGTGAAGGGTGGGGCCTGTGAAATTTTCTTGGCTCTCCAGTGGCCAATTAGACATGAACTCTGAGGGAATGGGAATGGTACAACCTAATCTCAATGATATCGCCATGGGAGATCAGTGTTGCTATAGGCGCACACTACAGAGTGGCGCAGCATGAAATTACCCAAGGTTCTGGGTTATAAGAATGTATGTTGTTCTTAGAAGACAGGGTAATGTGGCAGGAATGAAAGATTTTCAGGATGCTTCACACCCCTTCTGGGCATTGAGTTTATCTTCGAAGTATCGGGGAATCAAAGTACTTGGTCTGAGAGTCGGTGCGCTTTTCTTTATGGACATTGGGAATGTTCCTCTGCTTGCCCTGAGCACATCTAACCCTGCTGGAAACATGCGGTCCAGTCGCTCTGACCCTCCTGTGTGGAATACCTGAATTCCAGTCTATTCGAGTTCATCACTGCCAGGGAAATAATGTGTTCATTCTGTTCTCTGTAAAAATGTGTGCAGGAAAAGGTAAAAATGTCTATTTATTGTCTGACCAACTGAGGGCAGTGTTTACCACTGTTACTCTTGCTTCCTTATGAATGTAACTGCACTGAACCTGCTCTCAGTTGTAGAATGAATGCACTCATTGCACAAATGCATGTATAAAGAAAAGAAGAAAAAAAAAATATATATATATATATGTGTGTGTGTGTGTGTGTGTGTGTGTGTGTGTGTGTGTTCTGTCCTCACACCTGAAGGCCTGGGCACACACAGAGCTCCTACCTATCGATCCACCCAGTAGGAGGCCAGACTAATGATGCTGCCTCAGATCATAGTGAGATAAACAAAAGAGAGATGGAGAGAGAAGAACAGGGAGAGGGAGACCCAGAGAGGCACAGAGGCAGAGTTTTTCCTTGTGGCAGGGATTGTAAACACACTGGAGGCCTGGTTTAGACATAGGCTTGCTGAAACGCTCCAGGCTCTGTGTTCTTCAGAAACAACAGAGCCACTACTTTTCTTTTCTCATTAAAGCAGTTTTGGTCCCTGTTTAATGTGATTTGCTGTAGACGCGGCAGGTTCACTGATGGCTCCTACATTTATGGATGGAAACACTGGAATTCAGTGGTTAATGATGGATTCGGTTCCTTTTCTTGATCCCTACAGATCGCTTTACTGTGTACAGCCCCAAGAAACTGAGACAAGCATGGAATAAGTAAGTGGGGTTGTATTCATTTATTGAATCTGTGTGATGTGGGTGTGGTGAGTCGCCTGCTAACTTTGTTTCTTGCCTTCATATACAAGCTTTGCCTGTTTGTACCACACCATACATAAGAGACTGTGGTTGTGACTGTGTTTGGCAGCATGTTTGTTCTGTGTTAATGAAGCTGTGCTGTAGACTGCTGTATCTCAACAGCATAGTGATAGGACAAGAATAAAACGAATTAACCCCACGCTACAGCTGTAACCCTGCGCTTCAGTCGTAACACGTGTTACAGCCGTAACCCCACACTAATCTCATATAGGCATATCTTCACATTGTCCTTAAGCCTGCATTAACCTCCCATCTTAGCTGTAACCCCACAACATCCATGTAACCCCATGTAACAGTAATAACCCCACACAACAGCCAGTACACTTAACCCCTTCAGTAGACTCGACCCACAGAGACTCTCCTACAGCCACACGGAGAGCATGGAGAGCCACTAACTCCGCTAAACCCCTTTCTGGCAGGTTGGCCTACGTAGACCATGCAGAAGAGCTGGCCTCCAGGTTTCTCCAGTGCTTCCCGAAGAAGCGTCTCTCTGCGCAGGACGCCCTCCACCACGACTACTTCAGCCAACTCCCTCCCCGGCTCTGGGAGCTGCCCGACAGTCAGTACCTGACACGTACAGAACACGCTAATCACACGCAACGAACTTGCATCCACACGTAGGGCTATAAATACAAGCACATGTATACAACACGCTTCTGCATTTACACACGTCTGTGCACACGCACGGTGATGCGCACACTGGACGTTTTCTTTCTCCAGAGCTTCTGTGCGTCATTACCTTCACCGCTGTCAGCACCTTTGAACTGTCATTTTCTTGCGCTAACGAACAGCAGCTTTCTCCAGCCCGGCAGTGCCGTGCTCCACTCACAACTGATGGGGATCTTTTTAATGGTACCAGCGCTGTGCTTTATCTGCTAGAACATAAATAGAAGCTGAGTTTCGGCACTGTACTGGAGCTGGTGCTTAGAATGAAAACCAGCTGCATTACACACACACACGTACATACACACACGTACATACACACACGTACATACACAATACATACTCTGTATACACAGAAATGTGCACACATACACACACACACGTGTATGCACAAAGAGACACACACCCCCAGCATGTAGTCCACATGCACCAAACCCAAACAAATCCAACACTGATCTGTCTCTTGCTCGGAGGCAGACACCCACCCACCCGGACCGTTGTCTCTGCTCTGAGTGCTCTGTTTGACGGTTTGTCACACACTCTTGTGCTGCTGGATCAGGCTCACACTGTGTGCCTCAGAGCCACTACATCATGGAAAACCATACCGGTCCTTTGGTCAACACATTGCCTTTGAGCCCAGCTCTGAATGACATCCTATCACTTGACTGGTAATTAAGGGCATTGGACTTGGGTGTGTGTGCGTGCATGTGTGTGTGCGTGCATGTGGTTTAGCTCAAGATATGCACTTTAAAAAAAAAAAAAAAAAAAAAAAAAATCATCTTTAACACGACATCTCTATGTAAAGCATGCGTCAGACCCCCCACAGAGGCTGCTGTCAGCGACAAATCTAATCTCTTTAGGTTGGAAAAGGCCAGCAACTGTTAGCAGGCAATATTTCCAGCACGCAGGCATGAAAGCATTACGCCTCGTTCTTTGAGCAGTGCCGGAATTGCATTGAGGGACGTGCAGAACTTGTGCAGAACTTGTGTTTGATGTTCCCTGCGAGCTCCTGCGCAGTAGAGCCCAAGCCGCGTAAAGAACCCGAGCGCGAGGGCTCATTTGAATATGACAATGAGATTTTTAATTATGCAGATTAGCCCTTAATCCCTTTATCAGCTCACAGCAGGCTGCAGTGTAAGGTGAGGCGGTGGGCGGGGCTAAAGGGTGGAGGCAGCACTGTAGCTGTGCGTGTAAGACAACCACACACACGGCTCAACGCAGATATTTAAAGGCGGAACAATATGTGAAAATTGTTTCTGTTGTTCCATAAGACCTCAGAGTTGTTTTGTTTACACAAAAAGGGAAAAAATGTGCCAGGCAGATGATGAAAACTCCTGCACAGCCAGAGGTCTTTGGTTAATACAATCTTTGGCCCTTTTTCGTATATAAACTAAGAATCTAAAACATTTTTAACAACTGTGCCTAACACAATCAGCTTCTTTAATGTTCTGTATATTTTCAGCTTGCTGCACTGGGCTTCATTACTTCATTCCAGCCTTCAGTTCCTCAACCCCCGGGGGGGGGGGGGGGGGGGGGGGGGGGGGGGGGGGGGGGGGGGGGGGGGGGGGGGGGGGGGGGGGGGGG
>JAOYMR010000027.1:9659812-9679060 GCA_025802075.1 Tenebrosternarchus preto
AAACCTACCTAAAAACACCAAGGTATTAGCTACGTTAGCAGGTATAATAACAATGTGATAATATTAGATCATAATCAGACTATAATGTTTTCTATGTACATACTATAACAACGTGTTTCTAGCTTTCATAACATGTCATGAGAGGGAATGGCGGTCTGAGCTAAGCATGTGTAAGTACAAGCAGAGTTGTATACCTGGAGTGAGCTGAGCTGTAGCCACTGATATCAGGGAAGAATGAGGTAAAAACTCATTCCAAGACACAAGAAAGAGTCTGTGAAACGTACTAATAGATCCAGTAACAAACTCACAGTGCACATCTTCAAGTTATACGCATCAGTGCTAACAAGGGAGGAAAGGGCAGACATCATTGAGATTAGTCTGACCGCATAGTAGAATCTTAACTACCACAGATACATCATCTAACCAGCTGGAACCTGCTAACCAGCTGGAAGCCAGTGGAGAGAAACTGAGAAAGAGTGTATTCTAGGAAGCCAATCAGACAGTGAGAAAGTTCCCTCTCTGCAAAATGTTTTAGGTATTTAGGATGAACACAAACAATAAACAAAATATTTATTTTCTTTTTGAGTACTGAACTGTTCCTTGTTACAATCAATTATTTGTAATAAAGTTTATTCTTGATTTTTAAATAATTGAACTGTGTTCTTCATTTTGAACATAAAATGCTGAAAACGTTCAAGCTTGCTATGATAGAAAGGTGTCAGAACACTCGGTGCATTGCAGTTTGCTATGTATGGGATGGCATAGCTCTGTACTGCTCAGAGTGGCCATACTGACCCCTGCCCACTGCTGAATTCACCTACAAAGGGCATGTGAGCATCAGAATTTGACTCTTCATGGAGATGGTATTTCCTAATGACAGTGGCCTCTTTCAGCAAGATAACATGGTCTGTTACACTGCAAAATTGTTCAGGAATGGTTTGAGGGACACACAAAAAAAGAGTTCAAGGTGTGACTTGGCCTTCAAATTCCCCAGATCTCATTCAAGCATCTATAGAATGGACTGGCCAAACTGATCCAATCCATGGAGACCCCACTTTGCAACCAACAGTAATGCTTTTAATGTCTTGGTGCCAGATACATTTAAAATGAAGACAATTATGTTATTTATTTAACATTATTTCAGCAGATACAGGAAATCAATCCAAAATGTCTATTCAGATGTTTCTGCTAGTTATATTTTAAATCTTAGTTAAATTCTTTTTTTAACTAATCATTTTGACTTGACTGACATTGTGCTTCGTGTTTAATGTCTACATTATAGGATGTAAATCCTGGGGGATGGAAAATGCAATATATAACAAATGATAATGACAATAATGTTGATGATTTTTTGGTTTAAAATTATGTAAAATTCTTTTGGCACAAATCTGATTTAACGTGTTTTTTAATGCAAAATTGTGCATAAAAAAATTACCATTAGATACCAATTTCATAGTTTTTTAGTAACAGAAATAGGTCATTATAAATGTATTTATTTACTTGTATCTAAAATTGTATCTACCACTTAATATATTTATATTTATTTATTTGTAGTTTTCTTATTCAAATCAGTGTATCTGTCTCTGAGTAAGTATGTGTGTGTGTGTGTGTGTGTGTGTGTGTGTGGTGGGCGGGGGTCTACCTACAGAGATGTGAGTTCATTTGTGGTTTGTAGAGTAGTCTGGTCCTTTGTGTTTTCCTAACAAGGGGTAATTAAGCTATCCTGTCATGATGAGTCTGTGGGCTCTAATGTATTATTCATGCCATCACCCAGACTGTTACCATGCATGTGCTTTAGGACTAAACAAACAACCTGGGAAAGCAGAAATTACAGCAATACACAGATTTATCATTCTGAGAATTACAGATATGATAAATTGGTCTGTATCACATCTTGATCATTAATCCAAATAGTTTGCAATATACATTGGCGCTACACTATAATTGGTATTAATTACTACATATTGCACACATATTGCACTAAAACCGCATACCATTTTAAACATTCTATAATACTCTATTAAAGGGTTTATTGTGACTAAATAGTGTATCAAAAAAAAAGTTACGCAATTCTTTATATGTATTTTTTTATTATCTTGAGTCTGCAGGTTGTCTAACATACTTCACTGCAGTTAATACAGACAAAAATTGATTAAGACCAAAGCAAGCAGTTTTGTTTAATTGTTTTAAACAATTATTTCCAGATGTGAGCTGCATACCAAGTGTTCCATCAAGCAGGAGTTAGTTGTGAGAGAGGAGCTGAAGGGATTGGATCCAGTTCCTTGTTTTGGTTTTCACATCTTGTTCATTCTCCCCACCTGCTCCTAGTTATCCTGTCATTTGTATTTGTATTTAAGCTTAGCAGTTTGTCCTAGTTTGGGCTGGTTGTTGTTCTCATGCTCATAGGCTCCTGTGCTCGCGTGTTCATATGCCTTCATGTGCTCAAGTATTTGCTGTTGGTCTCTTCCTGGTTCTTCATCTGGTTTGCGCTAATGTTGTGTTCTATGTCTTAGTTTAGTCTCATGTTATGCTCAACTTGGATCTCCTCTCCATGTTCCCATATTGTCTCAGTTCTGATCCTTGTTGTTTAGTTCTGTTAAGGTCTGTTAAGGTTTCTGTGAGTGCCCTGTCCCTTGGTTAGTTCTTTAGTACTCCCTGTTCTGTTTGGTTTAGTAGTCCTAGAATGTCCATGTGGTTCTCCTGTTATTGTCTTAGCTGTTAACATCCTTTTTGTTTAATATTCTGTTGTCTCTCAGTAGCATTCGTGTCAGAGTTCATTAAACCCATCGAGTTCATCACTGCCTGTGCCCTCCTGTACTTCCCTTGCCCTTGTGTTCTGCCCAGGTCCCTTGCACATTACACTAAGCATTGTCATCATCATTCACCCATATCACTCTGGCTCTTTTCTAACAATAATCATATAAAGTGTGAATAATGCAGTGGGCCTGTAATAATCAGCAACATTTAAGAAATTAAAATGAACAAAAGCAGATTTGAATTAATGTCTACAGTCATAAGTGAGCATAGGCTATAATTATTTTTGTATAGAGGCTATGAACGTTATTCAGCCATTAAAATTTTTGACCCACAATTATTAATTTTATGAAATTAAATTTAAGATTAAATGACTTTTCTGCAGAATAGATGGCACATTATACTGCAGAAAACATCTGTCCTTAGCTTTTCAACATCGGAGTTAAAAACTCTTTTATTTCCACTTGTTTAAAAAGTGATAAAGTGATATGCCAACTGTTTTGCCCCACAAACAAACAAACCCTGTATTAGTATTTATTATTGCAGCAAAACAAATAGTGGACCCCCTAAAAATGAGATTTACTTTTACCAGCCCACAGTCTCAGGACATTGTTGATCTAACTGGAATACAGCCAGCTGCCACGTGGTGTAATGTTTTCTCTATCTCTTGACCTTTCGTAGCTGGATGCTGATCAGCAGTATCGTGCTTCTCCAATGAAAAGCTGCAGGCTTGAACTGTATCAATTGCCAAACCTAATGGAGCCTCTGGAGTTTCACAGTCAAACACTAAAATGCTTTCCTGAAACTTCACAAATTGGTTTTAGAAACTTAGTTGAGTAATATCTGCTGTAAATAAGTTTATTTAAATATATTTGAAATATGTTTCTAGTACAGGACATTAGTTTTACAGTTATGTCTTCAGTTGTGATGTTTTTGAGGAGGTCCAACTCCATTTGGCTTGTGAGAGTTACCACTGCTTGAAACTGCAGCCCAGATGATATGGTGTCTGAAATCTCCTGCAGGGCCCAGCACAGCGTAACTTCTCAAAGCTTCTCAGACTTACATACACTACTTTGCTTTGGAACCTTATGCTCTTTCTTCTATTCCCCCATGTTCTTTCTGTCTCTAATTTTACTTTGTTTTGTTTCTGATTAACTCTACCCTTAACTCCTAATGCTAGCACTGAGATCACAGTCCTTTTCCTTTCCATCTCTCGAACTTTGTTTTGGAATTAAAATCAATCACAGTACTATGAGTGGAACGGTCATGTGACTCATGTAACTGATGCGTGGATTTTTTTTAGCTTGCCTGAATTAACAGGGTTAGCTGGCAGTGAGTGGACGATTGGAGAAGAAACTAAAATTAGTCACCCCCTTATTCCTACAGGCTTATATTACTGTGTCCAGTCTCATTAAATTCTGATATTGAAGTTCATTGTGCCGAACACAGCTAATTACGTTTTTGTACATGTCCTGCTCTGTTTTATACGCGTCATATTTGTTGGATGGCGCAAACAGGTGCAGGATGGTGTTTCAGCTTCAGGTTGCAAATATGTACTAAAGTGACCTTCACCAGCCAAAGAAAAAGAAAGAATGACAGAGAGAAAACTGCACTGTGGAGGATTAACTGATCTGTTGTGGATCTGGATGACATGAACGTGCCCTTGATCCTGAGCAGACATGTCCAGCCTCATCTCGAGCCTTTGATGTGTTTAGGTGTAGTTGAGAAATATTTTGCCCAGAAGTTTTTTTTTTTTTAAACAGAAAAGATGGGCTTATATGAACAGTGTTCCCTGGCATTTTGGTATTTATATCTGTTCCATGTTTTACAGATTTGTGCTCTATTCCAGATTCCAGTTTCAGATGATCCATTCAGCAGCTTTATGCTCACTCTCCTATCTAGATCCATTCAGCAGCTTTATGCTCACTTTCTTATCTAGATCCATTCAGCAGCTTTATGCTCACTTTCTTATCTAGATCCATTCAGCAGCTTTATGCTCACTCTCCTGTAAAGATTCAAATTGCTGTGTTCTCTAGTTTGCTTAATGATGTTATATAGTCTTGCTTTGTTTTGGAATTAGAAGCTCTTTCGTGCTTGGATTTGGTAATCTGGTTGTATACACACATGCATAATACATGTATTGTTTGGAAGTGGGTTTGTGCTTGTTTTTATTTTAGTCAGGGGTTAAAGATAGTGTTGTGTTTTTGTTTTGTGTCTTCCCACAGTTCAGGTTGTTTTGTTTTTAGTACATCATGTACTAAATGAAGATATGTGTCTATGCTTCTGCTCTCCTAACGATGAGATGCAGATAGCAGAAACAATCTGATCATAACACAAACACAGCACAAACACAACAGTCCTAACAAAGACACCACACTCGACTGTTAGGGTGGTTCGTGATTTTTTTTTTATTTAAGCCTTGTTAATTTTGCTCAGATATATTTAAATTTATGGTCATTTGAGCATCCAAAGACATTTTTGACACTGCCAGCTTCCTACATCTTTCTGGTTTTGATATGTTGGAGTAGCATGCTATGTCTCTAACCCCAGTGCTAGTCCCCTGTGTAGTCTGCCAGCCTGGCAGAGAGAATCTTTGAATGTCTACCGAGTAGGAAATGAACATGGGGTGATTTTCTCTTGTGCAATATACGCTGCTGGAAAGATCCCTATTTAACTTGGATTACCGTTAATACACAGCTTAACGTGGAAGACAGCAGCCAAAAGGTGAAGATGGCTCCAGCTGTAGTGAGACACTTAATTACTATAGAGCTTCAAGTGGGAGTTAGAGCCTCAAATAGAAGATGAATTATAGATATTATGCTTCAGGGCAAACAGGGCTGTGGGGGAAAGATGATGTGTTTGGAAATGCCTAATGAATCCCACAGGCTACTAGAGAGAATCATGGCTGAATATGTAAAGACAGCGGGGTGTGAGAGAGCGAGAGAGAGAGAGAGATGGAAAGAGAGAGATGAGGACCTTTGAGGGTTTAAAATAAATTTGAAAGTACATATATGGTGGAGGAGTTTCTAATCCACCAAGTATGCTGTATATAATGAAAAACCTTCTGTCTCACCCATCCAGTGGGTGGTCATATCTTATTCCTTCATGCTTCAGCCTTCAGTCAGCCTTTGAGGGTGCGGTGCAGTCACTCCTGTCACCATGGGACAACCTTTGAGTTAACCTTCCACATTCTCTCAATTTCTTCTTTTAGTACCTGGTATTTTTCAGCTTTTCATATTCCTTTCTTTGGATGTTTAAATAAATTAGGACTCTGCCACATCTATTACCACTGCTGTTTTCTGCATCTCATCTATTGTCTGCTTGGTTCACAAATACAGGTTTATCTGTCTGGATCTGGAAGACCCACAGGATCTTAGTTTTGTGGCTCTCCATCACCCTCTGCAGCTTCTTTCATTTGGACTTGTCCAGCTGATATGGTTTGCATATGTTCCTGTATGTGCCACTTGGTTGTGTCTCTCGGTGTATATTTTCCCTGCCAGCATTTTGCATCCTGATGCTAGTCTCAGAGGCTCCTTTGTAACTTGGGTCTTGTATGGTGTGATAACCCCCTACTTTGATTGACCTAGTGCTTAGTGTTTGATCTTGTGCTGCCATGATTAGTCCCTCTATGCTGTCATTCAGCCCTGCCTTTTCCAACCATCAGTAGGACTGTCTTACGTCAGCCACCTCTGCTATCCATTAGTGGTGCATTGCATGGATGGGCTTATCCTGCCATGGCACCTCTTCTGCTTCCATGGTGACCACATCCCCCATCTGTCTGCAGCGCTCCCTCATTAGCTCATCCTTGGGGGCCATTACATGGATGAATTCATGGACGTTTTGTGTTTCGCCCTGGTAGATGTTACACGTTGTAGGCCCCTTCCCTTCACGTTCTGGTTGGCATACAGTCTGAGTGTTGGATCTTGTATGGAGAACCCAATGTGTTGTGAGGAGTTTTCTGGTTTTGATGTTGGCAGCTTCTAGCTCTTCTCTTGGCCAACTTATTATGTCTGCTGGGTATCCAATGACTAGCAAGGCACACATGTTTATGCTTTCTGATGTTATTATTCCCATTCAACTTGTGCTTGAGGTCCTCCTTTATCCAGTGGAGATTGCCCTTGTTGTTTCTGCCTCACGGTTTGGAGAATCCCTAGGTATTTGTCACTGTCCTCAAGGCCCGTTATGTGGCCTTAAGGTAGTTCAAATTCCTCCATCTAAATAATTTTTACTCCTGACCATGCTTCTCTAGTTTGAATGTCTTTGCTGTAGATCCTGGTCAAATGGATCAGTTGTATGTTAATAAACTCAGCTGGTCTTTTTCCAGTGTCCCATTCAATCTTGTCATACAACTTGATGCCATTCATGTACAGACCGTGGCTAACAGCTCTGCTCATGTACTCACTGTTATTGATGAACTGGCGGAGAGGATTCAGCCCTATGCAAGACTAATAAATATTAATGATTTGATTTGTGAAGGCTTAAAATGGCAGAGAGTTTGAATGGCTGTGGGTCACGACTGTATGTTAATAAGCTCAGCAAATTTAATTCCAGTCAGATCACAGTACAATGGGCAACAGTACACAGTTTGAAAGGTTTTAGCTTTTTAAATATTAAATAATGCAGTGGTATGTAGTTTGTTAGAAAAAATGGTTATCACATGCAAACAGGAAACATTATTTATTAGATGATGGAAACCAAAATGGATCAAACTAAAAGTACAAATACATTAACACTGTATTTAACTTTAAGGACTACATTATTTGTGTTTTTAACTATTTCAAGATTAAACTATGTCAAGATATTTAGAAAATGTCACATCCTTGTCTTCTGTGAAATTTTCACTGCTGGTTCCTCACTGGATACAGCACGACATCCAGCTTTGCAGAGAATTGACGTTCTAGTTTTAACATTTTGTCCAAGTTTTAACATAGGGGATTAATCGCCTTTGTTTCAGGCCTTGTGACCACCTTTGCAAGCTTGCAAACAACTTAAGTGAATCTATTGCCATGGTAACATTGATCAGATGCTCAGATTCCACCATTATTCAAATGTATATAAAGTAGTAGAGAGGCCTTCTTTCCCTTTGGTTGAAGAAAACCAGAGAAAGCTTAGTTACATCTGGCAGGCACCCAAAGTGACTTTGAGAAATGCTTTATAGTCTTATCAAATGCATATCTTCATGTGACAATAGACAGGTCTGTGTTAAAGCCCTGGCTGGAGTGGAAAAAAGACAAATATATTCATATGTTTATATTTATGTGCATATTTAAGTGTTAAAGGGGTCCTTTGAAGACAACCGTTCTGATGGGAAGATCTGCTGGGCAGGAATATTTAACCCCCTGGATCCCATGTCCTAACACACCCTTTTTTATGGAAACTTGCTTTGTGCTTTCACCTGTCAGTCTGGATGGCTCCTACAGTATATACAATCCTTCAAGATCAACTAAGCAATTGTCTGAGTTGGCTTCTAGAGCTGTCCTCCAATGATCCACTGAGTTCAGTATGAAGAGCTTAATGGTCTTATCGACTTTATACACCTTGCTATGTATTCAAGTATCCAGCTGTGGAGCACTGAATCCTATTTTTCCTTGTAGTAAGTCCAGCTAGTGCTTAGGTTGGCCCATCTATTTTATGAGTCCTGATGGATCGCACAGTGTATAGGTGCTGCTTTGACCCCATGTTGCTTTTTCTGTTTAGAGTAGCGCTCATTATGGGTGGATATTTCATTTCACTGTTGGGGTGGCAAATAACAGAAGCATTTTTCAAAAGCAGTCCATGAAGGGGACAGCAAATGTGCTGCCAGAATTACGGTTGCACTAAATGTATGTATATAAAACCCTTATTACTAATATATACTGGATAATTGATAGGTAAATACCTTATAGATTGAACCTATGTTCAAAATGTTAAATGAACATATAGTATAGTAAATAATAATTAGTTTTAATCATGTTCCTCATCACTCCAGTAGCATATACAGACCAAGAATGGCCTGTAGGTGGCAATGGTGCACCATATAGTTTTCTTAATTATAATGAGTAGGGTGTGATCTCATGTAAGAGAACCTCCATTGAGAACCAGTCCCTGGGTCAGATACAGTAGGTTTACAAGAACATAAAGCTCAGAAATTTTAAGCAGTTTTAAAAGCAGAAAAAAACAAAATACAAACAAAATATTCTTCAAAAGTAGGGCAACTGAAATATGGACAATACTTTATAAATGTAAACTGTATATTAAATATAATGTGTAATGAAACGTATTATTATAGCTGCGTGGCACTTTTTTTCATAGGAGGAGACAGGCACCATTGAGCTACTAAACAAAATAACCAAGCATATTTTTTCACTTGTTGCTAAATTCAGTTCCTGCCAGATAATTTCCATGTAGAACTTGGACATTGTCCTTTCTGTCTTGGGCCATGCTAGCCCATAGTCAAGTCTTGTTGAGAGCTTTAGTGCACTGCACATCACATGAAGACACTGGCACCAACAAAATACTGATGAGAACTTGTTCAAACAACCCCCATACCACCACAGGCCTGAGGACATCTGTATCTTCTCCACTGCTGCTTTTATTTGTTGCAAAAGATGGGCAAGTGCACGGAGACAGAACCTCTGTTCTGCTCAGGGTACTGTTCTAGAGAATCATCTCAGTCCATAGTGAGGAGTGAACGCTAACTTTGGCAGAACATTTCAACTCTCCTCATCAAAATGGTCACCAAACTGAACCTCTACACTCTCCGTCCCTTTGAACCCAAAGTAATGATCACTGGCCTAGTAGTGATCCACTGTTTTGTCAGCAAGACATCTTGAATATGTAATTTCAGAGTCAGTGAATTCAGTCCTGTAAATCAATGTCTCAGCTTTCTCATAACATGCACAGTTGCTCTTGTCATTTGTCTTTCCCTAAAGACACCACTGCACACATTCATCCGCAGCCTGCATACCAGAGACAATCTGGATTTTCCTCTGGAGAGCAGTATTTAGGCATTCAAGTTTTTCAGCAACTGCAGAGGCAAGTGTGAGGCCCAGTGCATTTGCTAGAGTGTTCAAATAAGCTACTGGCAGTTGAACCGGTTAGAGATTTGCTTTTTGCCATATATAGGCTGCTGAGAACCAACCTAGTACAGTACTGCCGTAATACTGCTATTGTAGCAGAATTCTACACAATACTTGGGCATATTGAATTCAGGATGGTCAGAGGTGTATTTTCAGAAGTAGAAATGCTTTCAAACATGCTCTTAAATGTTCCAGACTGGCTTGTGTAAACAGACTGATGCAGTGTGTACCATGATCTGCCCTGTCCTGTCCCTAGAGGTTGCTAGAATGTCTTCTTGTAGAATAGTAATATTTGACTATTGTCTCACTGACTACACAGACTAGCCATTTACATCATGTTCACAATGAGCCTTAAATATGGATTGGGTGGGGTCTTCTTTATGCCTGATAGTAGTTAGTTTATTCATCATTTGCATGTCCACACAGTTTGTCCATTATACACTCCAATATTCCATGATTCTTTCATATTCTCACTACTGTATCTCATGAGGAAGTATGTTATGTTTGGACAGTGGCATTTCCCTTTTATTTCAACTAGGGTTCCTTGACTGTAAGAGTGAATGAAGGCCTTCTCCAAATCCATAGACCCTTCATACACTTACTGCTGTTGTAGTGCCATTCCATTAGCTCCTTGCTATTCAACCCCATCCATCTATATATTTTTTTATGTAATCCACAAACCATCAAATGTTCCTGGTTCCTCACCATTTGAAATAGATCTTGATAATTAAGGCAAAATAAAAGCTCTCTTTGTTCATGCTCTCAGGTTACAGAGGTAGGAGAATTTGGGCATTAGGAGTCTTACCCAATGACTCATGTGTGTTAGTAATATTTTTTTGTGCTGGGGAGTGAACCCTGGTCTTTTACCTACAGGTTACTTGTGAGACTGTTGAACCCATCATTTGCTCAGCCTCATCCAGAAATTCTGGTCTTGGGACTTTTTTCTGGCAGTATAACCTATTTCTCCATATTAATGCCACACCCTGTATCCTCCTTTGGCTCATTTGCTACTCTGAGCCAAAGTTATAGCACCCTTGTTTCCTCATGCAGGACTCTTCAGCCAGATAGATGTGCCTTCTCTACTGCTTTGGAATTGCTACCTCTGATCCAGTTATTTTTTAATCACCTGAAAACATTTCTCCAGGATTATTAACTTGCAAATATCCTTTATTGTTTTTTGCTCCAGTGTGACCCATTTGAAGAACTTTCTTCAGACAGACAAAGTTCTCATGGAGTCTTGTCAGTGAATGGAACCTCCTTTGTTTATGTCCAGTGTAATCTCATACTTGGCCAGGTTATCAGCTTTGAGTTTTTCATATACCTCATAATGCTTACAGTCCATGGCTACATGTGTACTTTGGGCTTTTCCTGTTCACAAGGGAACCCATTGTTTTGCCCAGTCCTCCATATGACAGCATCAGACTTTGCCAGGATTAGACTTTGGAAGCATCAGACTTTGCCAGGATTAGACTTTGGAAGCATCAGACTTTGGAAGCATCAGACTTTGGAAGCATCAGACTTTGGAAGCATCAGACTTTGGAAGCATCAGACTTTGGCAACACACTCAGGGATTGCCAAGAAGATTTCAAGGTTATCCTTTAGTGTAAAGGGGAGCATTTGTGGATTCTTGAGGTCATTAGTGCTCCATTTCTTCTTCCAGTTGAGTGTGTCTTCACCATCTGCACTCTCCTGATGTTGCTTTTGTTGATCTACTTGCCTCTGTGCCTGGTGGAATTGGTGCTGTGACCTGTGGAACATCATCACTGATCCATTCTTGTAGCCTCCTGATGCCGTCACTGACCTGGTCCCTGGTGATGTTGCTGTCAGCTCCTCCGACAATGGTTCTCCAGTCCTGGCTGCACCTGTCTCCTGCATGTCCAGAGGCCCTCTTGCTGTTTCAGTGGACTGGCTTCCTTTAAGATATTGCCCATTATTCGGATCATCTGTTAACCAGAGCCTACACCAAATTAATTTTAAAAACAAACAAACCAATAAAAAACAAGTGGATGTGCAAGAATGAAAGGTTTTATTTAACTCCATTGCTCCAATACCTTTGTCACAATGAGATAACTATTCAGATGTAGCTCATTCAGATGGTCCATTCACATACAGTAAATATGCATATAGAAGTGTTCAATTATTGGCCTGGATTAATTTCATTACTTTGTGACAACTGTAACTGTTTTTATAAGGAGATGAGTTCATCTACAGCATGAGGTAAACCGAAGAAACCAGTCTTCTTATTATTACATATTGGTATATGGTATTGACACGGTACGGAGGCCCCCTACCGGCAGCCACCCGTAGCGACAGCAGCTATCAATGGACTGTTCTTATTTGTGCACAATTCGTTACGTCCACGTTATCCTCAGGTGGCGCCCCTCACGTATTATCGTGTTGCCACCTAAGCGCAGTTATGTCATTATGTTTTAATAATTTATACCGTGCTTTACATCTTTTCTTAATTTATACCGTGCTTTCTGTTGTGACCGTTGTTTGTCAATGTTTTGTGTCGCGCTTTTCGTTGCTGTTTTCACCTTTTATGTTCGGGTTCGTTTCCATTAAACCTTTCAGTCGGACATCTGCGTAAGCTGCATTTCCTTTTTTGTCTGCATGTTTTTTTGCCCGTGACAGGTGTTATAAACGTCAGTGATGTATTTTATAATTTCTCTCTATGAGTAAAACTATGAGAACAGTATTTTGTCAGTCACAGAAGAATCATAAGCACCAAACACTGACATACAATGATAATCTTTAAATGGAATTGACCCAGAATGCTGTTTTTGTGCAAGAAGATTGGAATGTAAATTGAAACGCATTTCTCTTCTTAGGGTAGAGAATATCTCCAGCTATGTTTTGTTACATTGTAGCCTGTATACACACACACGTCAAAAATTGTGTGTTTTTACAGCCTTAAGCTGTCTAAAATGAGCCACTGCTCAATTTCATATTGATTTTTACTGTTGAGAGCTTTTTTTCTTAAGATTTGTATAGTTTCAGAAGCTCAGCAGAACTGGAGCTGTGGACTTGGCTCTCCTGGGTAGCTGAGCTGTTCTTTGATTATTCTGTGCTCCAGCAGGGAGGGAGGAAGGGAGGTGGAGGGCAGCTGACGATGCTTGGATTTACCATGAGTGAAGGAAGACTGAGGCTGAAAGATGACCCCACAGCACTGAAGAAATCTCCTGTCTTTAGAGGAAACAGGAGTTCATTTGGGAAATGCACCTTTTTAGGAAGCTGCTGATGGCAAACTAATGACCCAAGAGAGAAGGAGAATGCTGCGAGCTCAATATGATCAAAAGGGTTGTGACAGAAAGCTGGAGTGGTTAGTCACCATAAGTATGGTTTCATTTCACAAAATCTTTAACTTAAATTTTCATTAACTGTTATGGATCAGACTGAGAAAGAAAAATATTTTGTGTGTCTAATGTTGTACCTTACAATAAAGAGGAACAGTATGAATGCAAACACTACAACTATAGCTGAGTTCTAGATTATATGTAGTTATTGTACTGTTGGCCAATAAATGAGCCAGATAATGTAAGAGGGTGGCTGGGCCACCAACAGATGTTCCAGACCCTGGCGGGTAGCACCCCTGCACTAGGAGAACATCCCTCCCAGCGGGAACCCAATACTGAAGACGGGGAGCAAGTAAGGGGAGCATAACAAAAGGGTAAAATCAAACTAGTGCAACAACTGAACGGAGAATAGAAATCAGGGATTTAAGCAGAAAGAAAGCAAGACTCAACCTGCTGCAACAGGAGGAACATGAGACAGAGTAGTGCTTGGTGAAGACATGAGGGAGGCAGGCGAGGGAGGCAGATGTGTAAATCATAACATTCATTCCACAGGATTCTAAAGTTCTGAGAGTGAAGATTTTTTTTTTTTTAGTTTTCTAACTTCATTGGTTCCATAGCAACAACTGGCAATGCAATTAATGCAATGTCCATTAGCAATAAACTGACTTGCCACTGGAAACTACAAATACTTAATTCTGACGGTTTGAAGTTGGTCAACAAAGTGATCAGCAAGCCTTTTCTTAGTTTCTCAAATGTAAAAGCTAATTACAACTTTTGCAACAGTAGATAACTCCTGTAGTTAATGCATGAGGAGGAATGGCTGGTAATAGTCGATTCTGGCTGTGTTAATAAATGTAAATAACACATCCAGGCTACAGTACCAGTTATTATGCAAATGATCATTTAGATTATATTGTTCATATTCTTTTCTTGCATGTAGGAGATGTGACGGCTTCTTAAAAACAGATGCAGCACATGCATCATCCTGGAGGACCTTGTTGTCTTAACATTAGATTTTTTATAGGTCAGTGCATCCACTCTCTGAACAGGTAAAACATGATAAAAATCATAACCAAGGGCTTTCCTAGGAAATCCAAAGTTATAAAAATAGTCACACATTTACATCTTTTTCCATCCCATTCTGCAAATGCGTTTAAATCTTAATGGCTGTGAGAATGAAATTGAATTTTTGCAGCTGTTGGAATGTGAAAAGAGTACAGCAAATAAAGAGTCTGTATGGTTATAATAAATGGTGATACTGGACAGTTCTTCAGCTGTGCATCTAGCATTACCAAAAATGTCATCAACTCATAAAAACTAAGCTTATAGGTCCAGTATATTGGTCACAACATGTTTCTCAACAAATCCAACAAAGAGGTTTGCATAAGATGGTCCCATTTTATTACCCATAGTAACTCCACTTACTTCAAAGGTGAAGCAGTTTAGAGATAACACAAGTTCCAACAGTTTTAAGAGAATATCTGTGGGAGAATTCTTCTGTTTAAGAGCCTTAAAGTTCTAAAACATCTTTATTAGGGATGGCAGTGCATGAATGTTTTAATGAACTGGCAGGTAGGACTTGTTCTTTCTGGCATTCACAGATTTGTATAAAATACGTCTTTAACATGTAGTTAAGGACAATTGGTTGAAAACTGGGACAGTTTCTGTTGGGCAAGAACAGATTCAACAGGATGTCTACATCTTCTATTACAATACACTGAATATACAATATATTCAAATGTAGGAAAAACCTGAGGGACATGACAAGTACTGAAGGAAAGTGAAGATGAAGTGATTTAGAAGTACAAAAGTACATTGGCATCATAGGCTTCCTTCATCCCTCCATCCCAGTTGTTGGTAATATGCTTGGAGAGGTTACGGAGCTTATGACAAAGCTCATTTAAAGACAATAACAATTCAGTCATTGATATTTGTCATTATTAAAATACCTATGAATCTAGTACTTAGGGAGTTTTTCCTCACCAATGTCACCTTTGGCTTTCTTAGTAGGGGCCTGGACATGGATTCTCTGTAAAATTGCTTTGAGATAGCATCTGATTTAAAAAGAACTATTCAAATACATGTGGATTGGATTGAATCGAAGTGTAACCTGGCCAAGTGAAATTGAACACTTTCACTGCAGCAGAGTCCAGCTTGGTATTGCACATAACGATCTTAGGCTTGTATGCAGCTGCCCAGCTATGGAAACCAATTTTGTGAAAAGTCCTGTTCTTTTGTTGTTTCAAAAGGAAGTTTGGAAGTCTGTGGTGCCATAATTTTTATGTACTTTGCACTTTGGCACTTGGTGGCCCTGCACTGTGACTCCTAGATTCTTCCATTTCACAATAATAGCACTCGCAATGGATCAAGTCAGATCTAGCAAGGCAAAAAAAGTATGCAGCCTATGGAACACTGGCTGTGTCAGGATGTTATGCATCTGTTAATATTGGGTGTTGCTAAAACACCTGGATTCAGCAATTAGGAGGAATGTGAACATACTTGTGGCCATATAGTGTATTTACAATGCTGGCAATGTGTTAGTAACCAACCAACATTCCTGCAAAGGTGGAAAAGATGGTCAGTTCCAGAAAGCAGGAATGTTATTGGTGATCATTTATCTGTTTTTATATTTCATATGATATGACATGATAAAAATTGGAAAAAAAACCTCACCCAGCATTTGTGCTTGTGTTTCCTGTATGGTTCAGGGAGTAATCTTTAAATGTGACTGTGAACCTACATACCTAAAAAGTCTGTGTGTTGTTATGGGTGTATGTTTTTTCATACGCGTGTGTGTATTTATCCCCTCAGCTCAGCAGCATAATTAAACCAGATGGAACTGGTTTCCCACCAACTGGCTCATTCTCAGGTCAAAGCAATTATAAATAGTAAACAAGCAATGGTGAAAACCGTACGCATGCACACACACGCATGCACACACGTGATTTCAAACATCTTTACAAAGAATTCACACCCCAAAAAATGTTGGAAAACCTAGCAAATTACTCATAACTTAACAGTGGTCTCCCTTTCATAATACACTTAATTCAACATGAAGGTTTTGTGAGATGTATAAGAGCAGGTGCACTGCACCTAATTGAATCATCCTTGATTCAAACCTCTCATTTGAAGTCCACTTGCACATAGTGAAGTTCACATCATCCTTCTCTCAGTCTGCCACCAAGTCTCTTAGTCACCTTGACTACTGGGACATTTTATCCTGGTATTAACTCCTCCTTACTTTACAAACTCCAAATGGTTCAGACTCCCGCTGCACATCTTAACTCATATTGACACATTTTGGCACATCACACCCATTTTAACTCCATTAGCTTCTGGTTAAATATTGCATTCATTTTGAAATTCTGCTCTTCACATTCAAGGCTCTTAACTTTCTCCCTCTTACATCTCTACCACTACTCTTTTTATACATGATTCATTACATTATTACACTTCTATCAGAAATTACTACATTGTGTTCCAATACATTAGATTTATTTATAAAGATTTATTTGCCGTCTCTTTTCTTTTCTACAAAAATACTGTTAAAGATATGAGCATTAAGGTAATATATGGACAGTATGGCTACTGATGTATGTGTAGCATGAAATCATATGGTGTTTATAGTTAGGGTTTAATGTCTGGTTAGGATTCTATTTAATAAAACACTTCCAGTCTATGCTGTTCATCATTCTCTGCATTTTGTAGTTAGGTTAGCTTCTAAGTCTCCTCTCAGGTTTCTCTCACTACCCAATGAAAACAATCTAGTTCACTGTGTTCTTCATATGCAGTTCATACCTGTGAGTGTTCTGAGTGTTTATAGGTTTATAATTTCACCGTCAAGAAGCTAATTTTTGCAGTGGGCATCACATCTCAGAGTAAAATGCTAATTATATCATGAGTAAAATGCTAACACTATCAAGAGATCATGTTCCCCAGACATGGGAGTTTGATGCCTGCTTCACTATTATACCAAGAATCAATTGTAGAGTACTTGGGTAACATGATCAGATGACACGATTAGTTCTAGTGTTGTTGTGTTCACCTCATTAACATCAGTTACGCTGTTTCTTGAATCTTGATTAATGCACCATTAAATCTCTTGAGCTCAGTTTGGAAAAGGTGACTGCTGCCATCTGCTGGCCATCTCTAACAGTGCTTCACTTAATCAGATCATGCGTATTGCAATAACCGCAAACACAAAATTAGATCGAAACATGAACCTTATTGCAGAGTATAGAATTGCAATAGTCTACATTTAAAATTAAAATTCATGATTATATTCTAATTAGGATACATTTGGTAATACTGGTGCACATACACAGTATGAATAACATTGAGCAGCAGGACAGTACCTGTTTTCTCCCACAGACTTAAATAGGTGGCTCTTATAGTAATTTTATGCTATTTCTGTCAGGAATGGTTTTTAAGTGATAGAGCAGTTAAATATTTCAGTATAATTTTACTTATTCATAAAGAAGGCTGTTATTAAACTAAAATATGCATATAAAATATATATGATTTTCTCTTATATTTGACCACCAGGAACATCCCTTTTCAATATATAGCAGTAGTTTGCCAATAAAGAGGGTTTACATTGTCCTTGGTGTTCATACTACCACACTATAAATAAACAGAAACAAAAATAACTAAGCTGTAAATGGTGTTTCTGATGTCTGCATGTACTTGACCACAGTTTCTCCCCTTTCAATCTGAATTAGGATAGAATATTAGTCAGAATATTGCGTTAAGATCACATTTTTTCTCTTATCATTGTTCTACTTTTTCTTTTTAACTGGATGTTTAATATAACACTCAAGTTCATACCAACAATGTATTTTCCCTGTGGCATTAACCCAGTTCTCCACTCACCCACCCACATGTGTACACACACACAGGCACACAAATAGAGACATCCCCTACATTGTTTCACTGTTGAACACCACACACATTCACAAACACCATCACTCGAGTTATATGGTCCAGTAGTTATGGTACTCCAACACAATTCTTGCTGTTAACTTGGCTCAGCAAAATATATAAAATTAAAATATAGAATGCCTATTTGAATTAAGTTATTTCCATTAGAGAAACCTTTATAGAAGGTTTTATAAATAATATCCCTCCTTCAGGGAATTGTGCGCAGTGCGAGTATGATGGTGCCTCCTCTCCAGCAACCTTGATCCGGAGGTCATGCCCACATTCATGTCATGTTTGTTTTCATTTCAGTTGCATGTGTCCCATGTTTTGTTTGTATGCTACTCTTCACACAGGTGGTGGGCCGTGTTGTGTTTTATTTGCTGCATCACTCTATGTTTGTCAATGTATTTTAGTTTGGGAAGCAAGAAAAAGTTACAATTTTGTTGCCCAGTGTTGTTAGTTATTAACATTATGTTGGCTTTCTTTAGTTCCTTTTTGTGTATGCTAATGTTCAGTTTATTAAACTCTTCAGTCAGAGACTTGCTTCCTTCCTTTTTGCATGTTCTCTGTCCATAACAGTGAAAGATCATTTTAATGTAACACTACCTCAAATAATGTAACACTATCTCAGATAATGTAATGTAACACTATTTCAAATAAAACTGTAGGCCTTTGGAAAGTGGCTCAGAAACACATTCTGTTCAGACCACAATTGAGCTTGTACCAAACCCTCAAGAGATAGCAAACTCCCTGCTTTGGCATAAGAGTTGTCAAGATTGAGCAAATGGTGATGAAAGCGTTGGTATAATCATATGTTCAAGGTCAAAGCTACTCCATTGCTCTTCAGAGTTACTACATCACTCTTCTCCTGTCGGTGTGTCCAACAAGTTTGCCACAATCAGTGAAACACCTGCTGAGAGATAAGTGCTGTGGTTATAACTGATCCTATACACTAGCTGGGGGTACCTGTAGCTAGTGATGTAACATTTGAAGCGATGCCTCGGAGCCTGTGTCGAGCAAAAAGGGGCGTGCCAGATGAAGCCCCGGTTCAAGGCGTGTCATTACCGTAAAAATCACGTGACTGATGACCAACGAGGCCTCGGATTCAGTGGGCCACGTCATCGTTTCATTTTGAGTGTCATTACCACATAAAAGGGGTTCGAGCCTAGCGGCCCTTTGTGGGTTTCGAGTTGGCGTTTGGTGTTGTGAGAGGTGTGCAT
>JAOYMR010000027.1:9679160-9696891 GCA_025802075.1 Tenebrosternarchus preto
CGAGTCAACGAGGCTTCGGGTAATGAACCTTTTGGTGAACCTTTGAGCTGGAAAGCCCCATTGGTTCATGAAGCCTCATTTTGCCATCACTACCTGTAGCTACAGTCAAGTGTAAGCATCCAGTGATCCGTTACTGGTTTTACTTTGAGTTTCTACTCCATTCCTGGTTTTGTTTATCTCCCTTGTTCTACTTTCCCCCACCTGTTCCCCATGTCCTTTCGTCTTCTCCCTTATTTAAGCTCCATGGTTTTCCTTAGCTTGTGGGTTATTGATTTTGGGGTTCTGTGGTTTGGAGTTATTGCTGATGGTTCCTCCTCATACTGTTCTTCTTGTCCTGGTTACAGCTTGTAGTCTGTATGTGTCTGTTTCTTCTCTTGGTTTTTGCAGATGTATTTTGATGTGCATCTTCTAGATTTGTGTTACCTAGGTGTTCTGTGATTAACTTGGTTTCTGTCTGGTTTAGCTTTGCTGGATTGTCTTTGTTGTTCTGTTATGACCTATGTTTCATTACTCCTCCTGTTTATCCCAATATATATGGTTAGATGTTTAGGTGTGTGTTTTTGGTTGTGTTTTGTGTTCATTTCCTTTTGCTTGCTGTGTTTTGAGTTCCTTAAAACCCTGTTTGTTTCTATCCCTGCCTGTGGTCCTTTCGCTTCTGCTCTGCGCGTGCATTACATCAAGTGTATAATGGGAGCCTGGACAGAAAGTGCTGCCTAATCATTATTAAGTAATAAAGTTTTCCATAAATCTTCATGTTGGCACCAACAATATGTTTAACAGACAGAGATGGTTAAGTGTAACTTTAAAGTGATGGGTGTAGTAGATGCAGGCACTACATGAGCTGTACAAATGGCCCTCAGAAAACAATGTTGGGCTTGTAATATGACCATGATAACTCTGCATGCCACCTGTGCTTCAAGCATGGTATCCATGCTTCTTGAAAAAGTGTTGCTCTCATGAAATAGCTCAAAGTCTTAACAGGGGTATTGCCAATCATTCTCAAACCAGAACCAATGCATGCAAAATGACTATCTGCTAGGTGCTTTGGCGTATCATGCAAGTTTCACTTCTGAGTTCGTATCTGTTGCTGGAACAAAACAAGACCCCTCAAAAAAAAAATCTGAAACAAATTCTCTAGGTTAATCAGAAGTTGGGATACACTTTCAACTCCTTTTAAGTTCATTTTGTTGATGTGACCTATCCAAACTCAAATAATAAACTTCTTACTATTTAGAGACCCCCAGGAAATGTGTAGAAAATTATCACTGAAGATTGTAATATTCAGTTGGACAATGTACAAGGCCCTTTAAGCACAGCATTTATATCTTCACGAGTCTGTCATCACTGAAAACATCCACTGAGTATAAACTGTACCTTAGCCAAAATGTCCATCTTCTTACCTCTAAGTTTACCATCACATCTGTCACACATTGCTTTACTGAAAACTGAACTGTGTATATGTGACAATTCAATTTAGTTGTCTCTCTTTTTAGTTTATTAAGTGTGCAGGATTGTGTTACTGTCAATGTGCAACACATTTTGTCAGCTATACTTTGCCCATTTCCTCGCTTTGAACAATCCTTCCTTGTTCCTCTTTTGCGGCAACTTCTGCCGCTAATGAAGTGTTTACTGGAGCTGTGAGATCTTCCTACTGTTCTTCTCTGCACCAACGCTACATTATTGACTTAGAAAGCTTGAAATGGTCTTGCGCAAAGGACCTTAGCAATTTTGTTTCTTATTACGATCTGTCAAATGCTACGGTCACAAAGCTATGACAAACTCTCCAGGCAATGAGAATTATGGTAAACTGAGATGGTGCTGTTTAACTTCATGCAGTCACTCAGGTTTGTTGATGGAGGTTTCAAGCCTATGCATTCTTGTAGTACTTTTAGCTAAGATGTCACAGCTAGACTTGCTAGAGTCCCTGCTTGCCAAATGATCTTTAATAGACCATGCTGAAAATGCTAGACACTTATGACAACTATGACAATTATGACAATATACTGGTTGGTTGGGTAATTGATCACAAGCCAGAAAGTGGATTTAAAATTATATTTATAAAGAACAGAACAGATAAAAAAAAATACATTTATGTCTATAAATACAGGCTATGTGAAAAATACAAGCTGCAGCAGATAGGGAAGTAATAAATCTCCAAATGAGTAAAATTCTCCTACTAGCCAAAAGTGTCATGAAGACAATGATGTCTGTCTGACTGGCATTTCAATTTAAAGACTCTTTTGGTGTGCCAAATGGTCAGGCAGTCAGTATTATGCCATGGCCCTTAGATATCATTCTGAAAACTGGTGTCCAATAATTGTCAAGTAGAGGACAAGATCAATATGTATGTGTTAGCAGAAAAATAGAGCTTCTGTTGCACCCTGCATTGATTCGAAGGTCAGTTTCCCTTTGACTCTCTCTCCTCTTAATGTTAATTCAATGTGCTGTTTTAGGGAGCTTTTCTTTGTCATCATTGCCTTTAGGTAGTTTATTAGGGGTCTTGACCTGGATTTCTGCAAAGTCAATTTGAAGCAACGTCTGTGACTGAAAGTGCTACATAAACCCCCACACCTCCATTCTTCACATAAGGGCAAATTATGAATAACAGCACCAATTATGTGTAGTGGTTGGGACCATGGACAGTAACAAAAACATTGCGAGACTTAAACTACCTCTAGGGGGCAGCACCTCTGTTTGAGCTCTTATGTATGTACACACACACATATATATAGGAACATCTGTAGTAAAAACACCTTCTTTGGTGTGTATGTTGTTGTGTATGTACTTAATTATTTGGTAAGCCATTACGTTTCTAATTTGCTTACGCGTTGCTTTCCATTTAGGCTAGGCTATTTGTGCCCCCGCCAAAAAAGGGTTGCTTGACGTCTTTGCACACACACACCCCCACCACATACATTCTGTAACCCTTTCGAGACAGCGAGTAGAACGGAATGCCCCCCCCCCCTCAAAAAAGCTGAAAAAAACTTAAAATTAAAACTGACTTATTTATGAGGGAATTTTACTCGGCTACATAAACAGTGCCTCTGCCAATGCCTGTGATCATTTTCTGTGAACAACCTTCCTCTATGTAACTTATAAGCAGTTGCGCGTTACTAACCTATCACATGTGTGTGCAGGGGGGCGGTGTTAGGTGCTGCAGTTAGCAATGGTGCTTGGCAGCATGTCTTTACGTACTTAAAATGCTGACGTCACTCGACGCACAGAGGAAAAAGGACCGCCCCTCACACTGTCGTCAGGGAGGCACCAGCGCACTTAGACTCTAGAAGTGTCTAGTTTTTATAACTGTTCTACTCTGCTTTGCTTCCTGAATTAGAACAGGTTTTGTTCGGCAGCGTTCTCTACTCCAGATGAAACGGAAAGCATATAACCCTTCACTTCCACGTGACAGAGGGGAGGCATGGCGGAGAGGACGCTAGTAAGAACACAGCCAAAGCGCGTTAAGCCAAAACCAGAATCGGATACGGGAAGAGAGCTTCACCAACTCACGGATACTACAAACTTCAGTGACGCCTTTTACTAAAAGCTTCAGAAAGTTTGTTGGTGAAGATTTTTGTCTCAGCACTGTATCTTGCATTGGAACACTGGAAAACGATTAACTCCATTTGCTCCCTGATTGTTTTATTTGTCGCATGTCACTGGTGTTGACTTTCTTAGTCGGGCATTTAAATCCTGTGAGTATTATCTGATATTGTGAATATGGAGTAATGTTTGGAATATACTTTACTCCGTAGGATCTTTTAATAATTAAATCGGTGCAAGCAGTGGCATAGGGGCAACAGGCATGGGAGCAAAACAGAGTAGTCCTTCTACTAACGGACGAACGAGAGCTTATTCTGGGTCAGATCTACCGTCAAGCACGTCGACTAGTAACGGAAATGGAAGGAGTGCGTCTCTGGCAATGAGATATAATCATGGTAACGGTGCGTCGGCTCACGGGGCCTCAGGTGCTACCCCGTCCTTCGCACATCACCATGGGCCAAGAACGCGGTCCGTAGGGGGAAGCGGTGCTGGCTCTGGAACCAGACCTCAGTCTGGCATCAGCATCCCTAATACCGGAGTGCACAGTTCACAAGAATCTGGTAACAGCACGCCGGAAGAAAATGCGGAGACTGGTCGGTCAGCAGGCGGTCACGGGGCTCCGAGACTCTTGATTGGGTCATTACCGTCACACCTGTCACCCCATCTCTTCGGAGGTAAGAACCAGTAGGCTACAGCAGTGACGAGATGAAAGTACCGCTCAGTTTGTGACAGTGCAGTAAACTACGTTGCTAACAGAATCGTTATTAGACATGAAAGAAACTTTAACTCCGAGGTGCATTTTTTGGTGGGATCTTTTCTGGTGGATTCGTTTGATCCTTCTGCGGTACTGGATTTGTTTATATCAAAATCATTACATTTGTGTCGTTTATCTTGAATTATAAAGCTACCTCAGGTTTAATGGTGTTATCACCCTCCAAATAATTTGATGGCTAAACTAATTACTAAACAAAATATTATTTTTAACCATTTGGTTGCAATAATACAATTTAACATGCTAACTGGTGAATATTCGTGAAATATCTTCAGAGAAGAAATTATATTGAATCAAACATATTGAAAATTAGGGAGTTAGGTTTACACCCATGTAATGTAGGCCCTGCACTGGCTGTCTCTGTCCTGTGTCTCACTTAGTAATCCATTTCCAGAACTACATAACTCGAAGGGTTGGCAGTGTTGGAGCAGGACTGCGGGATGGGGGTTGGGCATTTCCCCATGCTAGATGTGCTTCCTGGACACCACTCTGGGAGAGTCTGCATTAATGCGTGCTAATTTGTGCTAGTCAGTCTTAATCTGTACGTGGATAATCTGGTGATTTTTCTTTATCCGTATGCTAGCAGGCTTGTGTGTTTTTTTTTTTTTATCTGAGACCACTTGACAACTTTATCTATAAAAATTGGCAAATGTATGTGGGGTTAACAGTTTTAGGTATGCAAGATGCTTTTGTTGTATTTGGTAGACTTTATAAATGGCATGTTTATGGTGAGAGAATCCACATGAGCATGTGTATTTAAGTTTACATAGTGTAACATGGTTGGAAGAAACTATGATCGTTAAGGCATGTTGTATACATGTTAGTAAATGGTGGGTATAAGATTCCCTTATTTGTTAGCTATGTAAACTAAAGAAATAAAGCCTGAATACCAAATTTGTTTTGGCTGAATAGCTGAATTTTGGTAACAGCCTCATGGACGCGTTCCTCATTTCATTTCAGGGGATGAAATTAAGTGGGTTAGTGTGCCAGCAGTCTGATGATCTGAAGAACTCCTGTAGGTGTACGTGTGTGCACACGTGTGTGTGTGTGTGTGTGTGTGTGTACATGCGTGTATGCATGTGTGTGTGTTTTAATCTTACAGCTGGCTTTGGCTTGTGATGTTACGGGGGTGTGTGCATAATACTGCAGCTGTCTATGGGCTGTGCTTCATGAGGTAGTGAAGAACTTGCCTAGTGATTTGGAAGTAGGCATTAGTGTTCTCTCTGAGTGAAGAGCAGTGTGCACTGCTCCCCAGAAGAGATACATGGGATCAGAACAACCACACAGTGACTACTTTCTGCTGGCAGGGGGTTGGAAGGGTTGTTGGAGGTTCGCTTCTGTTTGCTGATAGGGTAGCTTCGATTGCTTGGGTTGCAGAACCACCATTTTGTAATCGGTCATCTTTCTGTAGGAATTTTGGTCTTGTTTTTCTAGTGCAATACAGTTATATGGAGCAAGACCAAATGGGCAGTATAAACACGTGAAGTGGATACTGATCTGAAATATGTAAATATGTAAATGGAAAAAAGAAAAAGAATGAAGCCCTGGCTGTGCACAGCAACTCCATGTTGGTCTTTGTGTCACGTATAACAAAGGTACAAACATGCTAGAAGCGCCAGGAGAGAAACAGTAGTGAATTACACAGGGTTTCCTATGCAGTCTGGTCCCCTGTGCTGGAACGTACAGATTGCTGTAGTATGATTTATTATTTCAGTGTTATTTAGGACAAACACCTTGCAAATCATAAATAAGCAGTTAGAACATATACTAGGGTAACATCGATGTGCCAGAAGGGGAGCTCACACATCTGTATTGTTCAAAATCAGATCTTGCTAGTTACTTGTCTTACATTGTCTTGTCCAGTATTACATATCAGCTTCAAGAGATATGTCAATACCTCTGTCACTGTTAACTGATGCCCTATTAGTCAAAATGATCATTCAGCCTACATTAATATTTGATAAATCAACAGGTGTGTTGCTCTTTTGTAGACTTTTTTTTATATACAAGTGGTGTTCTTGTACAGTGGTGTCAACACTGCACAGGTTCCATTTTTTATTTAGCCGTGACTAATTCTGACTTAAATAACCATTAATAAATTAAACAATTATTTAACCCTTTGTAATGGAAGTCTAATCGTCATGGTCGATCGACTTTTAAAAACAATGTACTTATGTATTGGGTGGGATAGATGGTAATGCTGTCCAGCAGATCACATGATCTCCACCTTTGTCTGGTCTACACATGATGTCAGTGAGCACAGCTGTGTCATGTGAGGTATGAGTAATTAAAGGCTTGAGTTCAGGGAGATCAGAGCTGCTGAAATTTTCTCAAGGAGCTGCAGGTGATTGGTGTATCTCTGAGCCGCTTACGCTGCACTATCAGTTTGCTGCTGCCATGAGGTTTGAGACGTTTTGCTGTAGGAAGTCCCACATGGAAACTATGTGAGCTTGCCTCTGCTGGTATTCACCAATTGAGGTCATTTGTCTGCTGCCTTGGCTTGTGGGACAAGGACAGGAGAGACTCTATGGCTCACACTGCACCACATTTTTTACCATTGTTTAGAGCTAGAGATTTACCATTGTTATCCTATTTTTCAATAGTTTTTTTTATTATATGTGGAAAAGGATGTGTGATATAGGCAAAAACCTCCATCATGGTATGTCATTAAAAATTGATTTTAAAATGTTGTACTTGCTTTTAAATCTTATTTATAAAACGTTTTTATAAGTATAAATTTAGCTAATGCCATAAATAAATAGCTGGAAGTACCATAGGTAGGCAGGAAATCCGAGCTCGGAAAAAAGACGTTTATTCGCTTTGGTTTTCACAGCGTCAAACAATAACTTCAAACGGCCAAACTTACACACGCAGCAGCAAAGACCGACAAGGACACCGACATGCACACGCCCTTGACGAGACACAAGTGAATGGAATAACGATAACGAACCATAACGAACCAGACAACACACGCCACGCCTACGACACACACGGAAGTACACACAGGCGCGCACAGACTCGCACAACGGACACGACAACTGAACACGCCTCCACACAGGTGATACTGACACGAGATGGAAGGAGGCCAGGGCGGCCACACACATGCACTCGCATGCACAATTATTTGTAGATGCACCTTCAAGAAAAAGTTCTTTCAGAACCTTAGTCCCTCACCCTTCAAGGGCTCTGCACATGTGAGAATTTCTTCAAGACTGATGGAAAAGCATCATAGGTGTCTGCTTCATGCAGCTGGAGAACATCACTAGTGTGGAGCTGAGGAGGACAGTAAAGGGTGGCTACTTTGAAGAATATAATAATTTTTTTTTCTAAAATATAAGAAACAAGTATTGACCATCACTGCATAATCACATATGTGTTACTTCATTGGTTTGAAATGTTTCTTTTTATTGTAGAAGATGCTAAAAATAAGTAATGTGTAGGTGTGTCCAAACCTTTGACTGGTGCTGTATATACATGTATAAAATTAATAAGGAAAGTTTTCCTGTACCCTGTGGAGAGGTCAGATAATGGCTGCGCACCAGTGCTCCCCATCCAACCTGACAGAGCTTGGATGATTCTGCCAGTGAGACTGGGAGAAACATCCTTCAGAGAGGTTTGGCAGAGATTGTAGAATCATTCTCAGGAAGACATGAGGCTGTAATTGCTACAAAGGGAGTTTTAACCAAGTACTATGGGAAGGGTGTGATGGCTTATGTAAATGGAATATTTAATTTATTTTTAATATAATATAGTTAATATAAAATATTTTATATTGACCCGTTTTTGCTTTGTCATTGTTTAATATTATGTGTAGGTTGATCAGAAAAATTGTCAAGTATTATTACTTGGGTTTTTATTATTGTCATTGTAAAAGTTAAGATAAGACAAGGTAAGAACACTACTGATCCTGGAGGAAATTGCAAATTAAATAAAAGGGCTTGAAAACTTTCCATATACACTGTAGAATGCCATTTCAAATGCAGCTTTTGGCCAGAATGTTCAACTAATGTACAAACACCAACAAGGTTTTCAGTTTTGCAGTTTGCAGATTGGAGTTTATACGTGTTATGTGTTTGCATTGTGTGTTTGTGTTACATGTTCACAACAGCAAGTGTCCACAACATAATGTGCTGATTAAAATGGGTGGTGTGTGCTAGAGTGTGGAAGAGGGCCATGTTTATTTAACGTGTGATGGGATAAGTTTTGATGTGCATGGTGCTGGTAGAAGGACTCATTTTAGAAAGGTACTTGGGGCAGCAGTGTATGATGTAGACTGACTTCCAAGAAGAAGATGATGTGGAGTCAGTTTGTAGTGGCACGATGCTCCGGTGCCTACCACCAGATGGCAAGTGGGTGAAGAGTCTGTGACAGGGATGACAGGGACTTTCCATAATGATGGCAGCATTTTGGGCAGCAGCCTTTGTGGTGGGAGGTGTTTAATTGTGGTTACAAAAATCCCGATGATCATCTGCACTTACAATCAGCACTAAGGGGATTGAATTCTGATACAGTGCATGTTTCTGTGAAGCAGAAGCAGGTGGTCAGGCCACTATCTACATTCTCCCTGTAAGTTGGTAAGGATGAAAAGGAGGCATGGTTACTGTTCATTCTCTATAGGAAGTTTAAAGTGCTGCTGGGATCAGTTGGATAAGCTTGTGGTGTGAGGGCCCAGGTAGTGTGCACAACATAACTACAGAAATTAAGATCCATAGCTTATGGAACATTTTCAGTAGGAGTTTTAAATGCATCTAACAAACTGTATTTATGTTAGTCCTGTTATGTTCCCCCAAATTATAAACTCCTGAAGCAAAACAGAAAATCAAATCAAAATGAAGACAGCAGGGGTATCATTAGCCAAAGTAGCATCAGTTTTGTCCATTTGATGTGTAATAAAATGTGATACCTGTACTGACCTCACTGGATGCCATAATCCAGTTATCCAGCAAGCTAAAACACCCCCATACAATGACCACAATGTGATGGTCATAGTGTTTATTGTACGACAGGTGTAAAAATGGAATGTCATCTAAATAAGTAATAAAAACCCATTTGATGGATTCCAAAGTACAGTCAAATGTGCTCTCCCTGAATGCTTTGTATTTCTACCACTTCCTTCAATTAACCTCTTTCTGTTCGACCAGCAGGGGTCACTAAACTACCAACAAATTTAACTGCTGGAGCCAAAACAATGCCTGTTTTGGACAAGGTGTGAAGGCAGAGCAAAGAACTATGAGCATGACAAACTAGAGGACTAGAGTTGAAAATCAGTGATGCTGGTTTTATATGACCATTAACTGGTTAGTCTGTAATGTGGTAGTATTGGCTATAGACTTTGTGAATGGAGCTAATGGAAGAGTGGAGAAGAGAGTAGCAAGGCCTCCCAGAATACTGCGTGCCTTAGCGCAGATGTATTTACTTAGTATTTATTTAATGTAACGTTTAATAGTTTTTAGAATGTTCTGTCTTGTGTAGATCTGTATATTGTGTGCATTACTTTAGCCTAGTATTCTTTTCTTGTTTTAGTGGATAAGAATTCTTAGATGTTTTCTGCCCACATGACTGTGTCAAAGTGAAAGTCACTTTTTACAACAGATGTCACAAAGCATGTTTACAAACGCATGGGTCCAAGTGTGGGTGGTTTAGTTTCTCTTCCCCGTTTTGACAATTAGCTACTGTAGCTTGTTTTTGCTCTGTGTAAACCGTCTTGGTCTTCTCCATTTCAATAAAATGCTTGCTCCTCAAGCAGAAATGAGTCTACATTGGTATCAGAAGTGGGATGCAGCTGATGAACTGAAAGCAATCAAGCATCAACAAACAAGAAGGTCAGCAGTGAAGATGTAGCCTAGAAGAAGGGGTACCAAGTGTATGTGGTTACTGCTAGGAAGATCAGCTGCTACCATGGACTTCGGACTAAGTGCAGTATAGGTGGAAAGCAGCTGTCTGCTCTCAGTAGCACTTGACACAGGCTTGTCAGTGTCACTGCTATGACCTTCACACTGTAAACGGCACACCGGATGGTTAGGGAGTGATGACGGTCCAAATCAAGTCAGCCAGCAGCAGCTGTGTCAACATGAGGGGGAGGATGTGGCTCACAGTTGGGAGTCCGAGTAAAGTGTATGAATTCTGGCTTGCTCCAATACAGGACGTGTGCAGAATCGGTTTGGATTTCCTCATGGCAGTCGGGGATATGCTTGATCTCAAGAAAGGAACACTGAATCTGGGAGAATGGAGAGTGATGCTGTTAGCAGTAGTGAGAAGAAGGTTGAAAGTGGGGAGTCGGGGCTTCCTGGCAATGCTGAGCGACATTTCAGGTACATTGTGGAGGCTGTGCAGGGTCGCTGGGGTAACAGAATTGAGGGGGGGGGGCCCTTTGTGAGTGGGGCCATTATGTTACAACAGTTGATGCAGGTATTTAAGCATTTTATGAGATTGAAGGGAAACCACTGACAGAATGTGTTGGAATGCCCCCTATGAACAATGTTTGCTGACTGGAATACTGTTGATGAATCATGGTGAAAGCTTCCACTTTTCCCTTTCTCTCTCCGCACTGAGGGCGTTTTTACACCACAAGCCTCAGAAGAGACTGAGGCAATAGTGGTGTTGCACCTACTTTTATTACATACCATTTCACACGAGTCTGGATTTGGAATGGTTTCAGTGGGGAACTGAAGAGAAAATTACCAAGTTGTTCTGAACACCATTTCAAGAAAAAGGAAGTTCAGTCTCCCCAACATGTCTTTGGCTTCACTAAAAAAATGACCGACATGTGTGAAAGTTATCCTTAGTCAGAATTATTTTACCATGATTTGTTATCAAGTTTGGTAGTTACCTTGAACCCTCTCCTGAATATACATATTAAAGTATTTTATTATGCATTTTCTACTTTTTGCCAAAGTACAAAAAATTTTGTAAATTGGCTTATCTGTAAAACATTTGTAGGGGATTTCACCTACTAATCCTTTAATAATGTATGCATAATATTGTAATCACTCATGGAAGAACAAATCAAAATCATGACCTTTAATTGCGTGCGTGTAGAAAAGGGGAGGAGAATGTGCGTGCTTCACAAGGAGGCGGGACTTACTTTCCTAGTTCTCCTATGGAGAACAAAGCAAAAATTGCCGCCGAGTTTGAACAGCAGAGCAACATGGCTCTATGGTAATAAGCTCAGCTGGCTTGTCCCAACGTGGGTGTGGAACAAAGGATAATGGCACTGGTTACAAAATTAACAATAAAACGGTGTGTGAGCTCAGGAAAGCTATAGGATAGCAAGATGTAATGATGCTAGTGAAGAGGAAAGATGGCAAATAACTTGTGCACAAATTATCTAACGAAACTTACTGGTTGAGTATAAACATTCAAAACATCGTTGAAATATTGTAGCTGCGTTATATTTTAAACGGTTGTTTAAATAACTATGCCCTCTTTGCATTAACTATGCCCAGATGTTAAAGTCTCAAGTGATTTGGTTATTAGCCCAGCTTGTCTTCGCTGAATTCCTGTAGAATTAGGAGGGAATTTCTACACTTATTCATTGTTGCCGAAATATGACGCCAGGTGAACTGGGAATCGTCCTTTTGGCGTTAAAATCCAGGAATTAGTTGTTAGCAGTTTAACAAGATGCGATTGTTGGCCTTTGAGTCCGCGTGACTGCCCTTACAAACTTCTTTGGAAGAAATTCGGTGGATTTGTTGCCGTGGAAACGTTACTCAGAAGTTAGTTTAGATTTACCATTACGCGAATTAGTTAATTATAAGATACGGTTTTCAGCTGTTTGCCGTTAACCGCCCAAATGTTGTTGATTGGAAAACCAGAGAAAGGGGTTGTTGGGCAGAGCCTCTCTTAGATCTTAACATTTGCGAGGGAAGGCCAGAGAGAGTACGAAGTTCTTGATCAAGGTATATAAAACACATGAGTTCCACTTGCTTTGAACACACCCCCTTATTTCTGCTGATGCAAGCTTGTTCTGTGTGTCGCCGGTGGTGCTGCCACCTGCTGGATTGGCATGGTACCTACACATTTAAATGGAAACCTGGTTAGTATAGATTTCTCTTTTCCTTTGGTAATTTTTTGCTCATTCAGTTCAACAGGGGATGGTCTGATAGGGGGTTGGGGTGGTTGTTGAGCCTAAAGCTCAATGGGTTTAGGCTTGTTAACCCAAGCAAAAAAATCTGTTGGCTGTTAATAACCAAGCCGGTAATCTGTTAGCCTGTTTTACATGGGCAATAACTCGCATGGGTTTTATTCATGTTTCCAATGTTTGATGTGCCTTACCTGATTAGAACAGAAGGATGTAAACAAACTTCCACGTTGTTGCTAAAAAGGTGTGATGTGTGAAGAAACGAAGCAGGCAAATGCTGAGGTCTCGGGAACACAGGTTTTTTTTCTGGTTCTGTAAAGACAATGCACAGCGACATCAACACAGTGACATGCACATGCTTATATATACACAGACACAGGTGTGACATAACATTCACAACCATGCCCACAACTCCCACAGAGACGTACACGCAGACACGGGACAAGGGAGCAGGCAAGGGCAGCCACTGTGACAAAAGGTTTTATACTCATTTTGAGTTTTTTTGTTCCAGGGCTGTCCTGCCATGACTCCTTCTCATAAACCTTCAGGTCACTCAAATGAAGTTTAATATGTGATTCCATATTAAAAGGCCTTGTCTCACAGTTGTAGTGTGAAATTTATTTATCAAAGAGCCATTTCATAGTGAACATGGTGATCTAATGAGACTAGATCAGACTCAAATAAATTAAACTTTATCACTAAAATGAACTCTGGACCACTTCTCCTCTGTCCACACAACATGCTCCTCAGCAAAGGTGGGTCTTAGCTTTTTGATTATTTCTGCTAATTAAGGTTTGGTCACTGCAGAGTGGGCTTTCAGTCCAAATGCTCTTAAACGTCAAGACACTGTATGACAAGACAGATCCTTACCCTGTTCAGTGCTGAACTGGCGAGCAATTCCAGCTGCAGTGTTGAACCGATTACCCATGGAGATTCTCTGCATTTGTCTTTCATGGGCGACCAGCCTTCTTGGGGGACTTGAATAAGTTTTTGATGTTGTAAAGATACAATATTCTAGAAATCTCAGACTTGGAACGACCAACTTCTGGCTGATGGGGTCACCCCTTTCATCTGGACAACCTGCCGCACGAGGGTTTCAGTCACTTTGGAACGGCTCACCATTTTTTGCAAAGTCAGTGAAATCTGGAAAGTTAGCCTGCCAGTTAAATAGGGTGTGTTAGACAATTAAGGAAATTAGCACCAGGTGCCAGATTAACACCAATAACTTGCAGGGATCTGAAAGTGTTCTTTAATTTTGATCAGTGTTCTTTTTCAATTATATCATTTAAAGTTTTTATGCTGTGCTTTAGAATATATATAATTTATGAAATAAGATTAAAATACTGCTATTTCACTCCTGTTAGGATAGTTTCCCATAGGACTCCACAGTGACCTTGACATTTAGGAAATTGTGTTGTTCTCTAATTTTGATCTCCAGTGTAGCTATCTGTACTATGCACATTTACTTTAATTAAGTTTCTAACCATATATAAATTTATATATATATTTTTATTAATCAATGAGGTTACACTTACAGTGGAAATATACAGACTAAGTTGAATTTGGGTTGCATTTCTAGCCAGTATTTGGGGTGAGAGTGGTTGGGGGGGGGTGGAATTTACATTTACAGTAGTTCAGTAGACATTAGAACTAGATCACTGCTAAAATACAAGAATTGTGCTAGTCCTAGTATAAGTTCTATTAAACAATGATAAATACAGTAACAAAGAATAACAAATAGGTATTCGAATTTGAGTTACTCAGCATTGGTAGAAAAATGAAAGTGCAGCATCAATGGTCATTGAGATACTCTACAAATAGATGAGTTTTTTTTTTTTTTTTTTTTTTTAAGTTTGCAAGGAATTCTGCTGTTCGGAGAGTCAGTGGAAGTTCTTTCCATCATCTTGGAGCCAGGACAGAAAACAGCCTAGAAGATTGTCTACTGTTGGACTTGAAGCATGGTGTTTTGAGCCGAGCTGTACTTGATGTTTGAAGTACTCAATGTATGGATCGGGCTTTGAACATTCTTATCATGTAGGAGGGAGCTGGTCCATTTTTGGCTTTGTAAGCAAGCATCAGGGTTTTAAATTTGAGGCAGGCAGCTACCGGAAGCCAGTGGAGGGAATGCAACAATGGAGTGACGTGTTAACTTTGGAAGGTTATAGACAAGTCATGCTGCTGCATTCTGGATCAACTATAACGGCCTGATGGCCCATAGGGGAAAACCAGAAAGTAACGAGTTGCAGTAGTCGAGTTTAGAGATGACAGGAGACTGCACAAGCACCTGGGTGGCTTCATGTGAAAAGAAAGGCAGTATCTTTGGTATGTTACTAAGGAGAAATCTGCAGGACTGGGCCAGGTTTGATACATGAGTTGAGAATGACAACTGGTTGTACAAAGTTATGCCCAGGCTATGGGCAGTTTGGGATGGTAATACGAGTAGGTTCTCAAAAGAAACGATCATGGTGATGATTGGGAGTCCCTGGGCTGTATAGAAGCTCAATATTACTGGGATTACGCTTCAAGTGGTGGGCTGTCATCCAAGAAGCAATGTCTGTCAAGCATGCCGAAATGCGTCCTGAAACTCGGAAAGTAGAGACTGGTATGATGAGAGCTCTGAATTTAGATGAGTCTTCCTCCATCGCCTCTCAGCAGTTCGTAGTTCTCTTTTATGAGACCGTAGTGTTTTCGTTTGCCAGAGCGCCGGCTGAGCAGATCTTGGAGACTTAGAGGAAAGAAGGCACAAAACGTTGATTGATGAGTAGAGAGTAGAAATGAACGTATTAGTAATTGTATTTAGTGAAAAAGAAGAAAGAGAATCAATGTGAGGAAGGGTAGGTAAAATAATAGAAGCACGGGATTAGGGAGAGATAGAGTGCAGATTATGATGGAAGGAGAAAGACTGGATGGACAGGTGTGATTAGAAATAGCCAGGAGGGAGAATAAGAATATCTTAAAACTAAAATAATGAAATGTAAAAAATGAGCTATAAATTTTATACATGGAACTTCTACTGTTCTACAGTCCTACTGTACCATTTTATCAAAGGACTACCTCTGGAATGGAAAGGCATGATGATCAGCATTTTACATTTTAGATTTGTAAATAACTGTGAATAGACTCCAATCTCATAAAGGCATCCCATGCAACACTTTATCAAGTATTTTCAAAGATTTCAGTGGTTATACTATGCTAATTTGCATTCTTGAATGGATTCACATCGTTTCTGAGGAACATCAGCAAACATAAATTAACCTTTATAAAAACGATTCAGATTTGAATTGTGAGATTGTGAATAATGAAGGGCATGTGATTCGATCTAGACAGCACAGCAAATTCCAAATTATGAAAGTACAGGGGAAAAAAAGATTAATAGAAAATGACTTGGATGAAAAATCTCTCCCCATCAATCGTTAGTGTAGGACGTACCTTGGAATAAAAATGACAAAAATATTCAGTATCACAACAACATGGCAATGCAATGAATACCTCGAAACTGGAAACTGATTCCTGTGGACTAATCATTTCTGGATCAATAATGGATCTACTTCACTTACTCTGCAGATGGATGAACACTGAACCAGTTTGTAAACTTTGTGAAACTAGAACATAGTCATACCCAAGGGAAACTTGGATGGAATTTTTACTGCACTCAAGAATATGGGGGTATCACAAGATCTTAACATTCAAATGTTGGGCTTTAGTTGTAACCAAGTTGTGATTGGCATATGCAGTGGAGTTTCAGCCAAACTGAAACACATGTCCATCTCTTGTCATGGTTTGGTGTGGACACTTTGAAAATCACGTGACTGATCCCACTGAAAAGAAAGCAAATGTTTCAATGAAGGGATGAGCCAAACAATCCACTCATGCCTGAAAGAATACAAGATGATTCTCTTCATTCACCTCATACTGGATGTTCTGAACTAACTTAAAGATCATAGTTGCCTGTTCCATGAAAGTGACCAAACTTTACAAATGATCTAGAAAGATCAATCTTGCCTTGTAGGTAAGAGAAATGTTAGGTGCTGGTACACACTTAATTTTTTTTTTTCTGTGACATGATGAGATAACTGATCATTTATCATTTTTCTTCTCATTTGGCCTATACTACTCCACTATTATTCCACAGACAAATCCAGATCCAAAGCTGCAGGCCCATGATGAAACTGGACCATGCCCTGGAAAACTTGCTACGCACGCTGGGAGGTAGAGAAGTTGACGGCAAGGCCTTCACTCCCATTAAGGCAAAGCTCATAAGTGACATGACTTTCTCATCTTGTTTTTAAGAATCTTGACAAAGGAGTCCTTAAATCAGCATGCATCCTCTTTGACAACTCCATCTGGACAGATAACACGTCTGAACTGGCCACATTCAGCCTCACAGAGCTTGATGACTTCATGGAATATTTCATTACTGTCCTTCAGGCTTTAGAACATGGTAAATCCAGAGATGCAGGCAGAAGAGAGTGGCTTGACTTCAAGGTGGTTGGCCGATACTACAAGCACCTACAGCCACATATGCTTTGGCAGAGTTTTGCAGGAATTTGTGGCAAATCAGATCAACGTGGACACATCAAGGTCCTTGCTGAATTTATACTTGTGATTCCATGAGCAAGTCTTGTTGCGAGTCTCACTTTTAAGCCATACAAAAAGTAAATTGATAACCATAATAGATGACATAATAGATAGACTCAATTCAATTCAAATGAATTTTACTTTGTGTCTCTACTCCCTTGTAGAGTATAATTGTTCTGGATATAATTGATCAAAATATTTTCAACTACACTCTGTGTAATTGTGACTTACAGACATAGAAGGCAAGTTGCATTGTGGTGGCAGCATGGACTTAGCACAAGAAACACTGAATAAGAAGCACAAATGACTGAATAAGTGACAACAACAGATGACTTGGCTGACTGTCTGGCACAGTTTGAAGGCATTTTTAAATCGCTCTACTATTTCTTTCGTACTGCTGTCTCTGTAATTGTCATGTTCCTACTGATGCTCTTGCTTATTTACCCACAATTAAATTAAAATATATAGTCAGGATAATCTAAAAGTAGCTGATTTAATTTGCGTATGTAGTTTGAGCAGCATTATCAATTAAACTGAGAAATATATTTAACAGAACTGTAAAGAAAAGAAATGTAATATTTGAGATGGTCAATTTTAAGATCAGGATGGTTAACATATCCTGAGTATCGGGGCGGTTCTTAAAAACTTGAACTACATTTCTTATCCTCACTAAGACGCTACTACTGAACTACATTTCTTATCCTCACTAAGACGCTACTACTGAACTACATTTCTTATCCTCACTAAGACGCTACTACTGA
>JAOYMR010000027.1:9696991-9724682 GCA_025802075.1 Tenebrosternarchus preto
ACTACATTTCTTATCCTCACTAAGACGCTACTGCTGAACTACATTTCTTATCCTCACTAAGACACTACTACTGAACTACATTTCTTATCCTCACTAAGACACTACTACTGAACTACATTTCTTATCCTCACTAAGACACTACTGAACTACATTTCTTATCCTCACTAAGACACTACTACTGAACTACATTTCTTATCCTCACTAAGACACTAGCACTGAACTACATTTTGCCTCCATACCAACATGCTACATTAATACACTTCAGCTCTCTTATCCACACTAACACACTGCTATGCAACTCCCACACAGCTCTCATCTCAAAAACACACAATACAATGCAGCTCATACTCACACCAATAAAGTATACTGTTACACTACAACTCTGCAGTTATAAATTAGTGCTGATGGTTTTTGTCTTGTATTGATCTCTTTGCAGGTTTTAAGTGCCCTGTCTGCTCCAAGTTTATCTCCTCGGACGAGATGGACATTCACCTTGTTATGTGCTTGACGAAGCCCAGAGTAACATATAATGGTAGGACTGCCTCTGTTTTCTTTCTTTACTGTCTCTGTTTCTTTCTCTGTGGTATAACCACAGGGAGTGAAGTGGATTTCACTCTGCATGAGATCTTTTGAAGGAATATGTTTACCTCCTTTTCTGTTACTATCTTGAAATACTTATAAAATCCATTTTAAAATGAAAACCTATGCTGAAAAACCACATTTTAAAGTTTTAACTTCTATTCATCCATAAATTGTTCTTAAAACCAAAATTATATCCCTTACAATATATTAGGTATGTTCAGTGAACAGAAAATTTGCTTTATAAATGTTTGAGAGCCTCATAGGCAGATATTTATGTTGAACAGGCAATTGTTACTATTGTCTCCCCAGTGCCCCATCTCCCTTTTACCATTAGCTGGTGCCACACCACACATTCTTTTGGATTGAATTGCAACACATTTTCCATCTGTTATCATTTGATGTGGTAGTGTAAGAGGAGAAAAGAGTCTTTAAAAATAGCCACTTTATTTATTTAGCCAATTCAGGGGTGACCAGGCACTGAATAACTGAGAACTGGAAGTCTACTGACTGCTAGCCTATTAACTTGAGTCTACAACCCTTTAAGAAGGTCACTCTTTCTTCCATAAATAAGAATTGTGTGACATTGAAATTAGGTCATGCTGACAAAGTCTGGAACAAGATCCTGTTTAGGTCCTATGGAGCAACATGTTTTTTTTTCAAGTTTTAAATGTTTCTTAAAATATTGTAGCACATTTACCACTGTTCTGCAATTGCATGATAATTAAAAACAAACTAGGAAATGTATAAGGACAAGGCAAATAAGGAGTGCAAATCCTCACAGACAGCACCTTTATGTTCACACACTAGAAGGACATCCCACCTAGTGGAACCCAAATGCTGATGAGGGTGGAGAAAGGAAGCACAAATAAAAAGGATGGGCTTACAGGGGGGGGGGCAAGCCACACCCACTAGTAACAAAGGGTTTGAACTAAAGAGGAGACCCACTCTGTCCAGGAGTTGAACCTGGTTCCACAATAGACCAGAGGTCAAAACCGTAACCACTATGCCACAAACGACTGGAAAGGGCTGGGGGTAATTTCTCTCAGAAAAAAACAATTTAAGATAAACAAGGGAGAAGACTTGTCCTTCAGAAAATGGAGGAAAACCAGACAGGAGAACTCAAGCTTACCAATACCAGTGAGTCAGTGCCAGTGTTACACACACCAGGTCTTTGACTGAACATTGCAAGGCTACCAGAGGTGGACATTCCAGGTTCAGAAAGTAAAAGTCCTCACCAGGATTTTGCTCAAGCTGGAATGTCCACCTCTGAAGGCTACTTAGGGTAGGGCCACTAGAGGGGGATCAGGCTAATGAGCCCTCACTGATTCCCAAAGAGAGATGAAAGATGACAAAAAAGGAAGTTCCAGAGGTTCTGTACTAAACCGAGGTTCTATTTTAAATATGGCCACCTTCATGTGGGAGAACCACACTCTATGGAGCATAAACCGTTTCACTTGAGCTGCACTTTATTTAAAAAAAACAAAAACAAAAACAAAAAAACCACTTTCCTAAATATTGTTTGCTACTTTTTTGGTGGTGAAAATGACTTTGCAGTGTAATTCCTTTAAGTGAATGGGAGGAATCAGTACTGAAAGAATTACAGAAAGAGGCTTGCAGATTTGGGCTTACCATGAGGATTAAATGAAATACGAGAGACAGAAAGTAGCCATAATAAATGATAAGATGATTGGTGTTTTTCAAACAAAGTAGCATTGAATAAAGTGTAAACTCACTAAGGCAAAAAGATGGATGAATCCTTAAAAAAAACATGTGAACCCTGGGAATCCTGTGTGTGTGTGTGCGTGTGCGAGAGAGAGTCAATATTATAAATGATTGATCAGATTATTAGTGTCTTTGAGATAAAAGTAGCATTGCATAAACTGTAAACTTACAAAGTTAAAAAGATGCAGATAAGACACACTCTTTCAATGAGTCCTGAAAAACAAGAATCAGAGAAGGGGAGAGAGTTTCAAGCTTGAAGAAAACAGAGCTGCTACATTACAATGAATATTCTCAGAAATGTTCTGTGGTATTAATTTCACCTTATGAGGCTACAAGAGCAGCTTTCTCAATAATTCACTCTTATCAGCCGAAAAGAGAACATTCTAGTTTTTTGGACATCATTTTAGATACTCTCTTGAATTATATCCCTAACAGTATCTTTTGGTATGATGTTATATCTTCTTCTCTATGCAATGAACAAAATGTTCTTTTAAGTGGTTTCATCGTCTCTTATTAAAAAGATGAGCTCGAAAAATATTCCATGGTGTGTGGTGGCATCTTCCACTGTTTATACTATTTCAGTTTCCACGAGCCTGTAGTTCTGTCCGCTCTTACCAAGCACTTTAACCACATTTTTTCTCCATGTCATTTCTTTCTCACTTGTTCCTTATGAGCAAACATCTCACTGCCAGCACCTTAAAAAAACTTTCTTGCTGTATGTTGGTGTACATACCTCCAATCTCACTTTCCAGTGATGAATATGCTGATGTCAGACTGATTCCCAAATGCCAGACATACAAAACAAAACAATGTACAATGTCCCTCGCAATATATGGGCCACTTTATGCTAGTGGCATCTTTTTAGGTGAAAACTTTCTGCACTAGTGGATGGTGATCTAAAAATATCTGTACCATACATAGAAGACTCAAGGCACACAAAATAATCTATGTCTTCCTGCCCTTGCTGTCCTCTCTCTCTTGCTGACTCTCTCTTCTGGGAATTCTAGCTCAACCTGGCTCAGTGCAATATGGGGAGAGATAATTGGATGAGGTTTTATCATAATGATACAGTCAGGTCCAGATTTATTGGCTCTCTGATAAAGAGGTGCAAAAAAGCTGCACTGACAATGGACAAATAGTTGTTTGATAAATAAATAAATGTGTAGATACCTCAATTTCATTTATATAAATTGTCCATCAACACCCAAACAAAAGGCTCCCAAACACATTTTAGGTCCCAAAAGAACACCTTATAACCTAATAAATAATGAAGATAAAAGGTTATTAATGAATAAGTTAACAAAAAATGACATTCTTTCAACAAAAGAATCCCATCCCCTTGCTGGCTTCTGCTTACCATAAGTTCTACACTCCCTCCACTCACTTCTTTCTGTCTCTTTCCTCATTTGCCTCACTGTGCCTCTCACTACAGTCATCCACAGGATCTGAAGAAGGTCCTTCAGCAAACCTGACATTTAGTAGTATGTGCAAGAAGTGCCAGTCGTCTTCTGAACCACAATTTCTACAGACCTCCCTTGCATTTTGTCCATTTTAACTTTTTTGCAGATGTGTTGTTGTTTAATGAAGATGGCACTGACTTTAAAGAGGGAGGTGTTTAAAGAAGCAATTTGGCAAGTGGTCAGATCTGCCTATTTTATGGGTAGCTCAGACATCAAATAAGAACTTCGGCAAAGTGCCCAGTGTGACAGATGGTCAGTCTACTCATGTTCATGAACAAAATAATAAGACAAAGAAATAATAAAGGGTAATGTTCTTGAATGAATACGTTTGCTTAACAAAGCCAGCTGAGCATTTTGAGGAGTACAGGATGAAGTCTCATGTTTTGTGTTTTCATGAATTTAATGGTGCCATAGTATGCATGTATTGCATCATTTTAAACTGTTATCCTGATGTCTATACAAAAGGTATGTGACCCAGATGCAGTTATACATGCCCATTTACAAACCTATGACTTTTCCCTTCAATAAAACAAGCTGTTTTTCATTTCTTTTTTATAATGCATTTTTGGTAGACTCATGAATGAAATGAAGTAATCATAATATTTAGCTAAGGATTGAGAAACTGTCCCAAGTGAAATATGCACAGCATGCTAGTTACTGCTCTGGAATTGTCTGGTATGTCAACCATGTCAACCATGCCCATTCCTCCGTTGTCATCAGCGTAAATTTTTATAATTTGAGACTGTTATAATAGCCTAGAGTTTCTGGAATAGGCCTGTTTTAGCTTTCTGTTTTGCTTATGAGGGATTATTTTAAAAAACACTGTGTGAGGTTCACAGTATGTCCATTCCATGTAACAAATTCTCTTTATTGAACTATTAATCCATCCATCCATTCATCCATCGAACCATCCATCCATCCTCTCTTCCTCCTTCCCTTGCTCAAAACAAGACTTTTTATACCACTCACTTGAATCACTTGCCTCTCTAGAATCACTAAGCCTTTGATCTGTTTCTTCTTAATTACAGAGTCGTGTCCTATTTCTTAGTATCATTCATTGCATTTATTCAGTTAACTGGTACATTGTGAAGTAAGAAACAAGGAACAAGGTATATTTGCACCTTTTAATCTTTCAATTAATTGATAAATACAGTAACAAAGAATAACGAATAAGTGCTTGAATTTGAGTTACTCAACATTGGTAGAAAAATGAAAGTACAGCATCAATGGTCACTGAGATACTCTACAAATAGATGAGTCTTTAGTCTGAGTTTGAAGATTGAAAGGGATTCTGCTGTCCAGACAGTCAGTGGAAGTTCATTCCACCATGTATTTTCACTACATTTAAAACTTTTATTTTAAATATATATGTTATGCTCTGGTTGGATGGTCAGCATTCTTCACCCCTATTATTTTTTTCTACAGTGCAATTCTTGGCCTGCTTTCTTCTTGCTGTACATCCTTCAGAATAGTAGGGAAGTTTACTGTCTTCATTCATAGGACTTTTGCCTGCTCTCTGTTCCAAAAATCTGTACAGAGCTGGGCAAGAGAGTGTTTGTTTAAGTAGGCTGTCCCTGCCTCCTGGAACCAGTTACAAAATTGCCTTAGGCTGTGGGAGCTGGTCTCTTTGGAAGAGTTTAAGCCAGTTCTTAATGATTTGGAGGCAGGCATATCAGGTTGTAGTTGTTTTCACAGATTTTTAGTGCCTTTGTGTGTTTTGAATGTTGATGGTGTCATTTTATTGAAAATGTTCTTGAATATTTCATGAATGTCATTTATTTTAATTTTATTGTCTGCAGTCTGCTGCTGCCTTGACACTCTTGTTGCCCTCGCCTCCTCCCTTGTCCCGTGTCTGTGTGTAGGTGTGTGCCTCGTGTATTATGTGCGTGAAGGTGTGTGTGAGGTGGGCGTGGCATTGAAAGTTCGTTCTGTTATCGTTATCTGTTTCACCTGTGGTGTGTCCGTGCTCAGCATCCTGCCCTTTTTCTGTAGTGCACAATGCTACAACGTTACAGAGAGACTATTAATTACCAAGAAAAGTTAAATAATGTCCAACAACAACAACAACAACAATAATAATATTTTCTCACTAATGGCCTTTCAGTACATTTGCAAGAAATATGATTAAAAAAACAGATTGGTATATTGGTAATTTTTAATGTTTTTCTTTCTTTCCTACTTTTTAGTTTTGTTTTTGTTAATTGAATCAATGTCTTCTTATTTAGAAATCATGCTTTACATGTTACTTGACAAATACCTAGATACACATAATTACCACTGAGTAGTACATTGGTGGTTTTAAATGTATGATTTGATTAGAGAACATTTTCACAAATTTGCCTTTATCTGATTGGTTCTGTCCTTTCAGAGGATGTGCTGTCGAAGGAGGCTGGAGAATGTGCAATATGTCTAGAGGATCTGCTCCAGGGAGACACCATAGCCCGCTTGCCCTGCCTGTGCATCTACCATAAAGGGTACTGCAGCCAGTCATACAGCCAGATTTAAATAACCACATCCAGCAGAAATATTACACCCATGCACTGAGCCAATGCACATATATCACATTTAATCAGAGGAACAATTCATTTTAACTAGCTCTGTCCTCAGCAGTGCTACTAAATGTATCATCTGTGATTATGAATTTAAACTTTTGTTAATATGGAATACTGAAAATGTAGTTAGTATTGGCATTGTTGGGCAGAGATCCATAACTTTTGGTGTGGTTTGTCCTTTCCCATACAGTTGCATTGATGAGTGGTTTGAAGTGAACAGATGGTGTCCTGAACATCCTTCAGATTAAAGTGTTTCATTAAGTCTTGCACAGGTAATGAGGTCAAGCATCAAAGGAACATTTATTACTACAATGTGGTTGAGAATGCTATTCAAATTTTGTTACAATTTACATTTTTTAGTTTTAGATCTGTGCCCATTGTGTACCTGCCTATTAAGAAAATGCATTATGTGTAATTTTCTTACCATCATTTTTTTTGGTCTTAGGGTTTTCAACATCCAAGTGAGGAGCAGTGATGTAGCCTAGTAGCAGACAGCAATGTGAAGTCTCCTTCCTATTCTTGGCATAGTGAATGCTGGACACCATTTGTAGCCACAATGGGAGAGTCTATAGCACCTAACACACCAGCCACCATAGGAGCTCCAGTGTGCCAAAAGTCATTGAAACAATCTTCAGGGAAACTCCCCTCTGTGCCAGTGTGTTCTCCTATAGTAGTTTATTTCTCAAAATAAAACACGAATACTGCATTTATCAGCAAGCAATTTGTTCTATTCAACACATATATTCTATACAGCTCCACTTGTTCAACCCTCTCTTTGGAATGCTACCCTTTCTTTGGCTGGTCTATCCGGTCAGTAGGCCTGCTTTCTCCTGCTATTACTGGTCTCCATCTGGGCTCCTAAGATGAGGAGGAGGTCCCTCATATGACTATGTCCACTAGTGCCTTCATCTTTAGATCTCAAAAGCCTGTCAGGGCAGAGAAGTTGAAGTTGTGAAAGCTGGTGATGACATGGGGAAGGTGGAGCCTTCCTGTGTTAGCCTCTCCCGTCCCGCACCGGGTGTATGTGTAGGGGAGTAGGTACCCTTTGGCATCACAGCCATACTAAGATTAGAAGTGTCCTGTCTGTCATTCACAACCATGTCATTCTGTGGCAGCAGTGGCAAACTCTCTTAATGCTCAATGTGATGAATGTGTCTAATATCCTGAAACCCATAGCAATATATGTCAGAGTCTCAGCTCATGTCTGGTGAATTTCATGCAGTTTTTCACTTGTGTAATTACATCCAAGTCAGCACTAACATACTGATGATCAACATACATGCTTTTGAAGCTGCCTAGTGCAAAAGGGACATATTTGTGAACAACTGGAATGATTTCAGGCCTAAATTTAGCATTCAAGGTGCTAAAGCTAAGCTTAACCCATCAGGGAGAATGCTAACCCAATGGTAACCCTAACCAACCAGGTAGAATGCTAGCCCAATGCTAACCATAACTCTGTTTCTGTTTTTGTTACTATTTAAGATATTCATGGACCACCATGTGCCATATAACATATTTAAATAATAAATAATGAGCCACAAAGTTTACTTATTTAGTTCAAGACAGGGCTGTGTCTTCTAGATGTTGAGACAAGTAGGTCTGATCTGTCCTTGAGGTGGGTGAATTTGTGCCTCAGTAGTTAGATAAACCATGGTCAAGATGGTACATGGAATATTTACTGAGTGGACCTTTACTTAGCTTTATGAGCTAGTTTTATGTTTCAGCATAGAAGATAGGGTCTATGTATTGTAGGGTTAGAATGAATCATGTATTTTGTTGATCTTTAGCATAAAGTTAACCAAGCTAAACTTCTCTTCTGTTACATTTACTGCATCTCTGCTCACACAAAATTCCATGCACTTGTTTTGTTTTTGTTGGAAACAGAGTTTTTTTCCCAGTCATCAGGTTTTTAAAAATGAAAATGAAGCATCATATGATGAGCTGTAGTGTTTCATAGGGAACCGTGAACAAGTAACATTCCTTAGTCTATAAGGGCAATTTTTCAATTAAAAAACAACAAATGACTTCAACATGGGATTTGTTCAGTGTAATTCGTGAGTGTATAGAATATCTGAACAGGTAGTTTTGAACAGTTGATAAAAGGATGCATACATCTACTTTTGCACAGACTCTGTGGAGTTCATTAAAGCATAATACTGTGATATGGCTTTATGTAATGTACAATATGTGAAAAGTGAAGGTAAAAGCTGCTAACTGTATTTTCAGATGAGAAGATAAAGCTCTTTTTGAGACAAGGATTATGTTCATGATATGACTAATCCTAGTAGAACATTTGTCCCTCCTCTATCCAAAGCTGGGCACCGGTGTGGTCCTCTGATTCAGGAACACATCACGAGACAGCACTCACTCTGAATGACCTAATTGGCCAAGTAGATTTTTGATGCATCATTAAATAATTAATACAAATATGTATCAAACTTATATTTAATGTTATTGTACACTGTTTTGTGCTGCTTTTATTGGAGAGTCTAATTTGAGCCCTGGGTTAATCTGTCAGATCAAAGTGTAAATCTACCTTATGAAACATTTCAGTATCTTTTACTGGTGTTTTTCTGTAGTACTTAACCAGCCTGAGTTATTAGATTTCATGCCTTATTTGCTCTCAAACTGGGTTTCCAGTGGACTGAATGCCATTAGCACTGGTAGAAAATAAGGACAAATACAAATGTTCTTCCTCAAGATACATGTGCAAAGCCAACAATTTTAAAGTGATTTGCATATATAGTGTGTTATAAAGAACATAATTCCATTTATGTAAAAAGTATGTACAGAAATATGACATTAAAAAAGTTAAATCTTTTTAAAGTACAAGTCTCTGAAAATTTTATGGTTGTGATGACTGATATTCAGTTGCTTAGGAAATATATTGACATGACAAAATTGATCACTGAACCAAATTTAACACAAAATATATCAAATATGTCTTGTGTAGATGTATCTTTCTGTTTCACAAAAAAAAAAAAAAAAATTAAAGGTTAAACAACACCTTGCCTTCATTTGTTGCATATATGTGGACTTAAAGTTCATTGGTGGAGTTTCCATGTATCTAATGTCCACATAATCACTGATGATTCTTATTTTGCATAGTCATGCCTCTACCAAAGGAACCTATTCCAAAGTTTTGTATTTTCTTAGTGGAAGCGAATTCTCTTCTCCTCTTCAAAGAGCTTCTTTTCCTCCTCAGAGACAGGGTTTCCTTTCATACTATAGAAGAAGAAAAAAACACATTTGAAAACTGTGACTCAACGAAGAGCACTATGAATACTTTTTCCACTGGATTAGACAGAATAGCACTGCATTTTGAGTTTTGATATTACTTAAGCTATACCACTAGGCAGTGACACTAACTGGCACTGTTCTGGGTGATAGTAGTTTTCAGACACTGTGAAGTACTAAAAAAGGATTAAATGTCGGGTTGAGCATTGACATTTATAAAAACATTAACTCTAATAAATCTATTTGCATGTTTACCTATGCTAGATATGCAGTGTAATATAGCTAATTACCCATTTTACAAGATAGCAAATAAAGTTCAAGCAATACGCTACACAATATTGCACAGTACCTATTAGAAATTTCAAACTTACTTGATTTCTTTTATCGATGTGTTGTGAGCCAGGCCTTCAACCAACATTCTGACCCCAAGAGCTGTCAGTTGATTATCTATTAACCTAGGGAGGTTGCACAGGTTTTACTGACATATGAATTTTATGCCTGTTATTGTTCCACGGGTCACAGGCAATATCCCCTATTCTCAAAATTGTAAAATGGTGCTGGTATTTTTTAACTTTGTGTTTTTAAAGCAAAAGAAAAGAGCAAATATGGTCATAAATACCATCAGACCACTGAAAATGGGACTACTCTGCTAACCACAGGACACTGATGAGAGTCAGCTAGCTAACTCAAAGGAATGGTATGTTTCCAGTTAATGTTCACTGGTTCCTTCTGAAGTAATGCACTCTGGGTAGTTCTCTTATGATTCACTCTTTTTGTCATATATTGTATGGAAAGTGAATCCCCTCTGTGCTGGCAGACAACTGCTGGACACGGAAGAGGAATGTTCCTGAGGTCAAATAAAGGCAAGAATCATTTGCAGACTGCTTTAAGTATACTCAATGGGTTCGGAAAACAATGTGTGGAGAAGAAAAGACAAGTTAAAATAAAAGATTTAAGAACATAAAATGATAATAAAATGAAAAAAGTGATAATTTGGTTACCAGGAACCCGTTGGCCTCTTGTAGTTCACTGTATTTCTGAACTACAATCTTTTGGAAGTGTCCAGAAGTTTAAGATGCTAGTGCTCTGAGACTAGCTATGGTAAATAAGCCTGACCACCTCATTAAGACTTACAGGCTGAAGCATTAGGACCTCATGACTTCACCAACAAATAATGAGAGTGACTCTACTGTGGGCTTGTGGGTAGATCACTAACTGACAGAGTACCATTTTGAGCTGAGGCTCCAGCATGGTGGTGGAGGGCTACTGCTGTTGGCTAATATAATTAATGATGAACTAATTGGACCTTTTCGGGTGATCATTACAGGCTTGGACCTGGTTTCTGTGAAGGGCTTTTAGAGAACGTCTACTGTAAAAAGTGCTGTATAAGTAAAACTGAACTGAATTTATGATCATGCCCTTTGTGAACTTCCTTTGTGTTACACACACCACCACCCTCTTTTGTCTGATTGACAAATTTGGGCTTGGCAGATGCCAGAGGTGTGCTACCTTCATAGTGTACGCAGTGCAGTTTGATGTAGATAATTTTCAGGGGCTGTTTTTAAATACTCTGCTTCGTACTCTATACTCTAGAAGGTAATGTTAATGCATAAAAAGACATTTCAGTTAATTATATGCGTACAATAATGTGGCAACAGGCTCTTTCCTGTTCCAGCAGGCCTGTACTTAAGTGTGGCATGGTTATATGACCAGTGAGCTAATGAATATAAACTACATGCAATACTTATCGTTCATCTAAAACTGATGATAGCAGGATATATTGCAACCTACTGAACACCTGGAAATCAATTAATTGGCAATATAGTGTATTTTCTTGATTTAATCATTTGTTTGATGTAAATTATGTGTTTGTTGTGGGGTGTGAAGTTCGTCTGTCTCGTTGTCCGTCCACATCAATGTTATTCGTTTTACCTGTGTCTCGTCAAGGGTGTGTGTATTTAAGTGTGTGTATTTCACCACATTATTGTCAGCCTTTGTCTGACTGCCTGTACGTCTGTCATCCGTGACACTGTGCTTGTGTTTTGTCAATCGACAATAAAAAACGTCTGTGCTACGCCTCTGAGCCGTTTTCTGCAGCGCATCCATTCTCAACGCGACATTGGTACCTTTACTAACTTAAGAATAATTTAAAAAACCCATTGTGATTCAATTTGTTCTGCTAATTTGAGAATAACAACAACAAAAAAAAACACACTGTGGTTCAATTTGTTCTTCTAATTTGTACTGCACAGACCACAGCTTTGATGTGGTGGCTAACCAATGACGATGGTTATCAGAGTTGAGGTCAGCAAGTATGTCCCATGGCTAAATATAATCTTTGCACTTACTGTGTGTGGGAGGCAATGAGACAAGAGTCTAAGTACCCAAACACAGCCAAGTGTGGAGCAAATTAGACAGGCTGTCAGTTTGCGCTGCAACTGACCACATAATGGTCTGCCTGTATATAAGCAAGAGCATGTGGGTGTACAGACAGATGTAACTGAATCTGCTATGGGCAGAATATTTGCCATCAATATAAAATGTAAATAATGTTAATTTGTAGTTCACACAATAACTTTTGTTCACACAATAATTGCACCACTCTATAGCCTGTAGTAGCCAATTTACAATAATTTAGAAACATTTTTGGCACAAAAACACTAAATATTTTTACAATACTGTGTGTATACCTCATATTAAAACACATACATACACACATTAGAATCTTCCCTTAATGTTACTTATTAAGCGAGTGTAAGAGCCTGGTGTGTCTTACATAAAGTAGGAGAGTGTTGAGTTACTCCTTAGTGCTTCAGACAGGTCTGATGCTGCATCATCTGAAATTGTGTTTTGAATCAACCTAAAAAAAAAAGAGACAAAAGTCATTAAAATAATTAAAAATAAGTAGAAGTATAAATTTCAGAGTTTCTGCAGGGTTTTAGCTTAATTTTCACAGTACAGAAAGATCTCACAATTAACTCTGTACCAGAAAATACGAAGGCTAGAGTTCTCCATTAGGGCTCTTGCCAAGCTTTTTCCTCCTTGTGAAGAGATGCCATTGGCTGATAGGCTGAAGAGAAAGTGGGAATATTCAGATGTGTAGCCTAGTTAAAAAAAAATCCTGATGTTTTATTTCTCTGGTTTTTCTGTTAGTAATTTTTTTAATAATAGTGAAATAGCAAAAGAAAATTAAAACAAGATAAGAACAATAAGACCAATGAACTGATGAATATAATCTTCATAGTAATACACCTCAATTCAGTGTTCTTCTAAAACCGATATGTGCATGCACGCACACGCACGCATACATCACACAGAGTAATCGCCAAATCCTTATGCACAGGCACACACTCTTGTTACAGTGATAAGTAGGTGTTAATCATCTCTCAGCAGAGTTGATGTAGATGCAGTTCATTTGTTTTCTAGCTGATGTAGTTTGATATGCTAATTTGGTCTGTCTTTTTTGTACATCATTTACACTAGACATTTTGGGTTGGGGTTGAAATAAATACATTCCTTATCAATGAGGAACACATAACAGTTTAAGTTCCTTTACATTGCATTATTCAGCACGTTACCCAATATGCAGAACATAAACCCTGATTGATAAAAGGAAATGAGGTCACCTGAGATTAGCCAAGCTGGGGTGATTCTTTAATGCTTCAGCAAAGGCATTTGCACCTTCATCTCCAATGCTGTTCCCCCACATTCTAAAAATGAAAATAAAACATGGTAAGTTCAAAGTCTGATTTTCTGACTCAGCAGTCACAAATCTCTGTAGAAACCCTTACCCCACTTCAAAGATGGATTTGCTTTTCTTAATAGCTTGGGCAAGAAACCTTGCACCCACACTTGTGATACGGTTGCATCCAATCCTGCAGAAATGGCATTTGCACTCGTTTATTTACAATCTTTTTCATACTTTGTTTTCTGATCACTGACAAAAGATAACTGTGATATATAAACTTACATGGACATTTCATTTTGCAAGTATTAAAATATGTTGTTAAACTGCTGCAACAGTTATTAACTGAATTTTAAAACAATTTAAAATCTCTCAAGCCCAAGTAAACTATCTTGCTTTTACTTTACAGTCGTCAGATGAGGACATTCTTCAATTATCCGTGCCACGTGTTTGGCTCCCACATCCGTGATGTGATTCTTGTAAAGCCTGTTTTTAAAATAGTGAGATGATTAAAAGTTCTTTGTGCAGTATATTCACTAAAGAAATCGTTTGTCAACTCACCCCAAAACTTTCACAATTTTGTGCTTGATGAGTTCCTCAGACAAAACTTCAATGCTGCTGTCTGTGAGCTGATTCACACAAAACCTGAAATATAAATCATACTGTATATAAATCAATACTGCATATTGATTTACTGCATATTGATTTAGGTGATTTTTAATATCATTTTTTAAATGTACACATGCTGCAACCTAAATCTGTATGTTTTCTTTTCAGTTAAGTTCAGATCATTTTTCTTACCTTACAACAGTCATTTTGCTGAAGGAAGGTACAAGCTGTTTCACACCATAGTCATTGATGTTATTGTTGTCCAGATCTACTCCCAAACTCTTCCTGTGATGATGCAGCACAAAGTTCAGGGCACTGCAGTCAGCCGAGTAAATATTACAGTAGGCAAGCTTGATGTAATCTGCAGAAATGCCTTTGGCTGTAAGCCGTGCCACATCATCACTGTTAGTCTCAAATATGCACCGCAGCATCCACAGGAAATTGGGCATTGCGTGCACCTTATTGCCCTTAAGATCTGAGCTGGGGTAACGAGGAAGGCTCCTGAGGTGGGTCTTCACACTGGTAGACAAGTAGGATTTCAGAGCCACACGCTTTTTCTTCAGGTAAAGTGGTGGAACAATGTGCTCAAGGAGTGCAGCATTGGATTTGGACAGGAGACCACATAAAAACAGGTTGGTAAACTGAAAATGCTCATTAGTTTGGAAAGGGTCTGTGTCTCTAGGATGCAAGGACCTTCTGAAACAAGACAGGCAGGGTAATTGGGATGTCTTATTGTACTCACATTTGGCAAAGAACCTAAGGATTCCATCAGGAGTGATGAATGAATCAAGTACCAGAGAAAAGGCAGCCAGGAATGTCTGGAGGGTCAAATGGAGAAACTCAAAGGTACTGGTACCTCCACATGCATCATAGTGACTGATAGGCCTCAGAAACCCAACCTGAAGATCCTCTTCACTCAGCCCACAGGACGTTACCTCCTCCAGGCTGTAAATGAAGCTGTTTTTCTCCAACCCCAGCAAAGCTAGTTTAGCAAAGGCTGTGAGAATCTTCAGTCCTGTTTTAAACACACCAGCAGTATATTGCATGTTCCTTTTCAGCAAGCCTTGCTTTTTAGCTTTGCGGCCCAGGAAAACCTCAGAAAGAAGCAGGAACACATTTGTGAGGGTGATACAAGAGTCTGGCAGCTCAAAGTTATCATACACAGACTGAAGGTGCTTGAAGGTCTTGAAGATGATCCAGCTGAATAGAGGAATGGAACAGAGACCACAGAGGTGAGGACTGGCATCCAGCTGCACTGACACCAATGCCCTGTGTTCTTGCTTTGGAAAATGCAGAGACATGTATCTTTTGAGATGTTCTGGAGAGAACCCTTTAAGAACCACCTTCTTTTGTATGATTCTACTCTGAATGTCTGTACCAGTGCGTGCTGTCAGAATTTTGCGGGAACCTCTGAGCAGTTTTCCACAAAGCAGGTTCATGAGAACCAAAAGAGGGTGTGTCTTTTCCTCAGGTGAAACCACCTCTGGCACATTGTCCATATCAAAGTCCATTTGGAGTTCATCATAACCATCAAATGTGAAAAGAACTGTCTGGGGAAATCGTAGAATGTAATTGAAGACCTCATTGTCTGGGTCTCCATCTGGATAGCAGTTGTGCTTGAAGATAAGATCCTTCACAGAGATTTCATCTGTTTCCTTGAATGTACTGAACATCCTACATCTAAACTTGAAGAAGAACTTTGCCCCAGTGTTCAGCTCCCTTTTGGACCACAAGTTCTGTAGTTTCTGAAGGAGAATGGACTTGCCCACACCAGCATCACCAGTGATAAAGATGGTCTCAGCCTGCTGGTTGAACACACCTTGTTCTCCGAGGATCTCATCCAGATTCTCCAAGTACCCAAGAGTCTCACCTTTGTCATTCAGTATCTCCATTTGTGTGTCTGTGTAAAGCTCCTCCAAAGGAGTATCCTCCTGCTGAGAGTAGGAGGTGAGGAATTGAGTGTCTCTCCCAAGCTCTTGCCTCAACTTTTCACTGTACTTGCTAACTGAGGAAATAAAATTGTAAGCACATTAATTATATTGTTATAGTGAAAAAAATTATTTCTTATTATTTTGTAATCATTTTGTTAAAACACACTCACTTGGGTCTGTATTAATAACAGGTATTTCCCTTACAAATTCTGCAGGTTCATACTGAATAGTATTAAACCATGGTCGAAGATCAATGTATGCATCATAAGCCTCATGGAGAATATGAATAAAATATGCACAGGCCTCTTCTCCTTTGCTCCGGACCAACTCCAAGATTTTGCGTACCTGTACAAAAAATGTTTAGTTTACATTGTTGGTGTGACGGCAAGGTTGAGGGAGCGGAAGATGACGCTACTGGTAACATGACGTCTGTTTTATTTAGATCTGGGTTGCCAGTGGCGTAGAGATCACTCAAACAAGGAGTCAAAACAATCAAACAATAAATATACCTCACCCGGTATTTACCAAAACCGGCTATGCCGAGTGGCTTGCAAATAGACTGAAGACAACGTGACAACAGCGGCTGCGAACACAGTCAGACAGGATATGCTAATGTACAGCACCGAATGTGCTGTGCAGCACTGTTAAGTAGTGTGTGAAAACAGGTGTAGTCAATACGCTGGCAATTGAGAACGTGGCACTTGTTGTGACGCTGTTGTGGTGGACGTGGTCTGGGGTCTGGGTGCCCGGCGCGACGTGATAGTTGGTTTAGATATTTTAATACAATAATTTATGCAAATATGTAACACAACTACACATAATGTAGTGTGAGTATACATTACTACACAAAATGTTAGTTATAATTTATTTCATAATTACTAGCTTGTTAGTTTGGAAATTAATTATGACTGTTTTTGGACCATAAAACCAAACAAACACTGTAAGTGAAGATCAAGGGAAAATATAAAATAAAAACAGAAAAATGTAGTACATAAGACCTTAATTCACACTGGCTTTGATTCACATGGCCCCATGGCCAGATAAAATAACACCCAGAATCTTTTATTTTTTACTTATAGCAACATATAAAATACTGTCAAAGCAATAAACCCGGCTATATCCGCTATTATGGGATAGCTTTTTGTGGTACGCGAGATTTAACTTTTTGGATGGGAGACCATGTGATGTGGTCCCATGTGATCTGCGAGTGAGTCGTACAGCCAAGGCGTCAGACTTGAGAGGTGTGACCGACAGTACAGGCTAATGCTAGCAGTTTATTTTGAATTACCTTATTAAATCTAAATGCCTGCATATTTGCATCATTATTCTGTAAAACTAACATTTTGACGCACTTACATACAATATTTTGAAATATTAGATTTTGTTAACTGAATTAGGTTTTAAAAAGAAACTCTGTAAATCAGTGTCACTTCCCTCTCCATCAAATCTGTTTACAAACGTTTTTTAACATTAAATATTTGGATAGCTATAACATCGTAAATGTTGCTGTCGCCCGCTGGGTGTGTCCAGCAGTATTTTAAATACCTGATCAGTTTTGGTGGCTGCACGCTGGATGATCTCAATGTCTTCGTTGCAGATAAAGCCATTGTTTCTCAAGTTGTCTAAAATACACCGTGTATTTTTCACATGTTCCACTAGAATCTCACGGTGTAAGGTCAGTAATTTTAGTGATGTGACAGAGCCCTCCGTAGCGCTGTCCTTCGTGATACTGCCCATGAACATGACTTTTCCTCATGGGGAGCGTTTCGGCTCCCAGCTCTTTACTAAGTTAGTTAATTGCGCTGTCAAAACAGATTTGTTTCGTCTTCAGTCTCTATGTTCTGGTGGGAAAAATGTAAAGCCAAAACAGTAATTATTTAAGCTATTCAAGTGAAACAGTCCCAAAAGACAGGACTAAACAAAAATCGCTAAGACTACCACTTCAGCAAGACTATTCCGGATTCCGGAGTTCTATTTTCGGTAACAAACATTTTGTAACTTATACTAATCACGAATTTGGTGAAGATTTCTTTTTTAACTAAAAAGAAAACCGAAAGCAAAAAGTTATATCTTTAGGCCAACCTTCGATCAGGAGTTGTGAGATTTAATAACGGCGAAAAATATTTTGCTGTTTGCAGGTGTTGTATGTTTCAAGGAAGTGAATCGTGAAAATGGCTGACCGTAGATGAAATCTGACTTAAGTACGTAAGATTTACTTGGACAGCCTTATTCTTCACTGATGCACCCTCACTGTAATACAGTAGTCATTCTACTGGCCGTTCACAGGCAAAGGCAAATTTATTTGTATAGCACTTTTCATACACATTGGCAATACAGAAACATTACAGAATTGAAATAATAAAAATGATTATATCCAGAGATATAATAAAGCTTTTGCCAAAGGTTTTACCAAAAAGAAAAAGTTACAATAACACAATCAAAATAAAACCAAAGTTGATTGTAAAAAGAAACAACGAAGTATTAAAAAAATGAATTAAATGAGGAAACACACATTTAGAGTTTAATTAAATACAAACAAAACGTTAAAAATGAAAGAAAAGTTTAATGAAAATAAATTTGATTAATAACAAATATGAAGTGCATTACATTAGTGCCACTGTTTGAGAGCTAAAAGCATTGTAAAATAATAGTTCAAATAATTAACAAGGACTTGTTGGAAAGACATCTGCCATTGAGAAGAACTAATTTAATCTGCATTCTCCAAGAGCAGTGACTTGCACATTTAGATTCCACATTTAGATTCCATCCCTTCATACCAACTCAACATCTGTTACCATTCCATTACCATTACTAGTAACGGTAATGAGTGGTGTGAGATAAACAGGGTGACTCAAGGTGACTGTGCATGGGATCAGATGGGTGACTGTGCGTGGGATCAGATCAAATTCAGTTTGTAATTATTCACATATAAAAGGTTCCATTAGGACTATGTTCACAAAGCAGGTAAAAGTGACCCAAATATGACCTTTTCCTTCATTTATGTCACAGATTTGCCAGGGATTAAAAAACACAGAATAAGACACTTTCTATTCTTGTTTGGGTACTTTTTTTTTATTTTTATGTCTGATACTATCTGACTGGTGGCAGTTTGACTCAGTATGTACAACCCGATTGGAATTCATGCTTTTATGTCAGTCCAAGTCAACATGGGCCATAATTTTACAATGCCAGAAAGGAAAGATTGACAGCACCAATAAGGATTTCAATGGCAGGTTAGACAGATGACATTTTAATGTGTGCTTCATTGTTGTCTATAGCAACAGTCTCGAAATCACAATTTAAGGAATGGCAATCTTAGGAATTAGCAAATAAATTAATGTATTTGTTCATTTCTTGTTGCTGTTTATTTGTGGGATTATTTGTCAGCCACTCCCCTCCACAGATTAACATTAACTTTACGCTAGTGACTGTTACTGTAGGCCAAATTTTGATTGGTATGCTGTATCACGACATGGTACCTTCTGGAAGGTTACACTGCAAGTTCCCAATTGTTACTGTCTTGTTCCTCATGGTCTTGCCTTTTCTGCTGTACCTAGGAACCATTAAGTATTTTATACATACCAATTCATATGAGGAATTTACACTCTAAGTTCCATGAAATTACCTGGTAAATGATACGAATGATACGAATAGGAACAGGTCTCCATAACAGTTTCGGAAACAGAAATCTTAAAGGTTTCACTTTCATGAGAAAATAGACAAACGTGTGCATAGACAAACGCTCTCTATTGGTTATGCACATCGCACCTTTTTGCTTCCTCAAACTCGTCTGCATCACGTGCAGCAGATCTCATCGTCCATTTATTTCTGTGGCTAGGTAGGGGCAAATCGTAAGCACATGGATTCTATCAGGATTGTATTTGGTATATCATACGCAGGTAGTTGTTATGAAGTGAGCAATAAAAACCCGACGTGTTGTCTCTGGCGATGTACAGCATGAAAATAGTTTGTGATGGCAGAAAAGAGCCTGTGATGGTAGAAATGTTTAGATTCTTTTGTAACTCTTGTATTAAAAGGCACAGAAAAGGTTTCAGTTTGCAAAAAAAAAAATAAAAAAATACTCGATATTGTTCCTCTGCGTCTAGTCAGTTTCAAAACTTCAAATCAGATTGGAGTAATTGATTATTTCTTGAATAACTGCTTAAATGTTTTTATTGCATTTTATTGCACTGGTAATCCTTTCTATTCTGCCCCTATGAAGTGTATTACATCTGCAATTATATCTGCAAAAAAAGCATCATTTCTATTGTAAATACTGGGAAAAAGAGCGTGAATGTATTATTTGTATTTTATTCAGATACAGAATGGGTTTAGGATGGCTAGGATCAATGAATAAACCACAGACTGAACTGCTGCTCACAGCACATTGTTTTTGACACATAAAAGAAGCTTGAGAAAACACCAGGAAAAAACACTATGGCACTGTTGGTTGGCAGCAGTGGAAGTTTAAAACAGAACAATTTCAGATTAAAGACTTTTTATGGATTACGATCAGGGTTAAGATCAGGAGGAAAAGGTGCAACAACACTGAAGTCAGCACAGCTTACAGATGAAGAATTCAGAGGAGACACATACACACTTGGGATGCCAGAGAGAAAGAAACCCCTTTCTCTCTTTCATTTATAGTGCAGCCCTCCACTGCTCCACTCTCATGTTGATTTTGCTGACACATTAACTGCTTGCACTAAAGCAAATACATGTAGATGACTAGTACAGTATGCTGTAAATGCCAGTGAATGGCCCTCTAGTGGCCAATGGACACTACTGCACGCTGAAAACTGCTGACTTAAAAGTTGCAGGTTATATTGCAGTTGTCATTTTGGAGTATCTTGTGTCAGTTATGTTGTCTCCTTTCATGTAGTATTTATTTTAGCATTATTATCTAATGGCTCATCTTAGCTTATAATATCCTCCAACTTCACATAATGGTTTTAACTTAGTTTAAATTAGATTAACCTACATTTTACTCTTAACCTAGCTAGTTAATGAGCTTATTCACCTGTCTACGTTCATTATGGTCTACCATCTTTAGGAAAAAAAAAACAAAAAACTTTGCATACTGTTCTGTGTCGCAAGAGCAGGAGCCAGCCATCAGGCTATAGCCTGAAACGCCCCATGAACCCCGCCCCAAAAGTGCCAAACGTCCCATGAGCCCCGCCCCCAAAGTGCCAAAACTACCCCATGTCAGAACTCGTGCGCGAAAACAATCGAGAAAGAAAAAAAAGACAATCTGAGTGTGAGAACAAAGAAAAATGCGGAGAAATTTGTTCTTTCTGAGCTGGCGAGTTTCACATTTATGTCATATAGTTTAAGTAAAAGGGACATACGGGACATTCGGACTATCAAGATAGTATTTTATCAGTTATAAATTATATCAGCATTATATATTGGCATTATATATTGTCAATCGGTCACCGGTCTACATATCAGTATTGGCCATTAACAACCCATATCGATTGACCACTAGTAAGAAGTTGCTGTCGTTATGTCAAGAATACCGACGTTAACCACCAGAGGTCCCACTCACCTGAGTATTAAGACTCTACCACCTGTAACTAATTGTCAATTGGTTACCTATCTAGCTCCCTTCTGTACCTCTCCCGTTGTTTTTTGGATTTACCTGGTTTTTGACTCTAGATTGTTTTTGGATTACCCTTCTCTGCTTGTCGTCATTAAAGTTCAGAATAAAAACAGCTATTCTAATAGCGCATCTTTACACGTTAGCTAGTTTGTTTACGTTAATTTAGCCGACCAGTGATACTGCTAATATCACTATCAGTATCATTAGCATTAGCCATCGAAAACCACATTTTAACATTTTTTAAAAACAAGAAGTTTCTAAATTATGAACACATGGTAAATGGTAAATAAAAAAAAAATTAAAAAAAAATCAAGCAACATTCATAATTAAAACTTACTTCCAGAGTTCGAAACAACTGTCACCACTTTTACATTTCATGCTGCGTAAAAAATTAAATAAAATGTAGTGTTTTGGTCTTTAAGGGAGAGGCATGCATTTCCATACTCCGAAAATATTATATCTTTTTTTTTGACAGATCTTTTTTCTAAACTACCATTTTCAGATGGAAAAGCTAACGCACAGCATTTGTATTTTTCTGTGAAGGGTATATGGACACAAGCATACATGATACATATGTTTTATGTAACACTTGATGGGGCTCTGAATCATTACCAAACCGTTAATTCAAAATGACATGCACATACATGCACATTGTTCTTCAGTTTAATATTCGATTTACATAGAACCAAGGTAAAATGTGTGTAAATGCAAACATTAAAAAAGTAATGTATAAATGACTGAAGAACGAACTAATCTGAGACTAGCAACATCGATAGTAGAGATGAAGTATCATAGCTCAGGATGAGTCCTTAATCTGAGCCACTTCATACAAGTAAGCAATGAATAGCTTGGTTCCCTCAATGTAGTTGTACCTGAGAAAGAGTTGACATAAAATCATGAACACTCGCAATTCACAGACAAAGCAAAGCAATATCATGCCAACTGTTCCATAAGTGTATTTACCTGCTTATCTTCTCGTTCTGGGAGTGAAGGCCATCATCAAAACCTCCGATAGGCAGCATGATAATGCTCTTTCCCGTCACGTCCTGGAAGGTCCTGGCAATTGGAATTGTACCACCTTCACGGATCAGATCAGGCTGCGTGTGAAAAACTGTATTAAAACAGAAGTTAGCATTTGTGATTTTGTTGTCACACAATGATTGCCACTATGCATCAGCCCAAATGGGCTTTTATTTAAGTGATCTGAAAGACAGGGTTAACGTGTGTGAAGGTTTTTTTGTTTGTTTGTTTGTTTTATATGAAGATGACCTCTTTTGACTGCTGCCTTCCCCGCCTGATACAAAAGATGTTTTGGATCAGCTAACCATGGCTTGGCCCCAATAATCATTGTCACTTTCAGTTTATTGGGGCTTTTGCGCTTTGCAAACTCAGAGCGCAGGTGGTCTGTCACCTGCAAAAGAAGGGCTCAAGTCCACTTATACTGACACATACAGGCTAAAATGCCATTAAATATCAGTTGTGTTTTGGGGCAGTGACTCTCCTTATACAAACCTGTTTCTCGACCACTGCAGGGTCCATGTCTGGCACCTGGCGGATTGAGAACTTCGCTGTGACCTTGGCAGGTATGACTGTTTTTGAGCCTGGGGCAGAGAAGGCTCCCTCTATTCCATGGATGGACACAGTGGGATAACGCCACCGATGAGCAAGAAGCTCAACCTGAATGTGGACAACAGATGGCAAGTGTTAAGCTTCATCTTCACAATAATGCCATTCACACACAATTACCACTGCAGCCTGGTTGTTATTTTGCTGATAATCACAAAGCTGCTTTACAACAAAACGATTTCTGCACCTATAGGTCTCCGTCCTTACTTTGTCACTGTACATGAGCTGGTCAACACCAAGCTTATCCTTGTAGCTGTCAATGTCAAACTCAATGTCTTCATACAATTTCCGTTCATCATCAGAGAAGGGGATCACTGCGTCAATGATGCCAGGGACCAGGATGGTACCGTTGGGACTGATCAGTGTGTCTGTGAGTAAGAGTTCACTGTTCATTAGATCCATGACACAATAGAATTTAAAAAATAACACCTAATAGTGAGATGGGAGTTTAGAATGCACCTAAAAGACCAATCAGATCTGTCATAGGCTCTATCACCGTGCCTCCATATACCCCGGAATGTAAATCCTGTTTTGGTCCTTCCACCTGGAAACCCAGTATAGACCTTTTACAAACAGGTTATTGGTAAAAAATGTTACATGGCTCTGATCCAATAAAGCACAGAATACAGAGTAAGACTTACAAACCTCACAATAATATTTACAACTATGTTATAAAAGATACAGTTTTTGCAAGCTTAATAGTTCGTAAAAATAGTTGGTTTGTTTTCACTTGTGCACCTCGGCAAAAAAGTAGCAGTTGCCCCTGGTTCCGTAGGTGAGAGCAGGGCGTGAGCTCAGCCAACCACAGTCCGAGATGATGATGTAATCAACATCGGAGAAAAATGTGTCTTTCTGATCGTTAATCATAGTGTCCAGGCCATTTGAACCAGTCTCCTCCATCCCCTCAATAATGAACTTTACGTTCACTGGCAAGTCCTTAGGACAGCAGGAAAGACAGCAGCCTTAGTCAGCAGGATCAGACAACTTCATTTGATTGGTCAGTCTTTGAATCCAATCTGAAATATAGTCAGATTTATGGCAAACCTTTCTGTGAGCATTGAGTTATTGGCTTGCATCATGCTCAATGGTGTACTCATATTTTAGTTTTTATTTTAAAGTTTTCCAAACAGTGCATGATAGTTTGTATTGTCTCAGACTATTGTTTGTCATACTGATGCACTGTATATCGTAACTGATTCTTTGTAAAATGTTGCAGGCCAAATGCTCATCTGTGCTAATCTACCCCCACTGCTGTGCATACCTTTGATCTCTCACAGAGAAAGGGGTGATAAAGTCACAATGGTCACTTGGGCCCTGCCCCACCACAAATGCTTAATAGTTGGTGTTAATGAGTCTTACTACCAGCTTTGAGACCCTGTGGCTGTTTTCTATGTTGGGGAATGCTAGTAGGTAGTTACTTTTGATTTGTCAGGTGTATCAAACCTGGTTCTTGGTCAAAATAAGACTGAAGGAAGTCTGGCCAAGGGCAGAGACTTTTGTCAGAGAGTTTTGGGAAGAGTGGAGCAGGAGAGTTGGTAGACTGAGGAGTTAGGCTTGGAGAAATCTCTCCCTGGACCTTGCTCTCTCTTTCTCCTCCTTTCTCCCTCTTTATCTCTTTTTCTCAGTCTCTCTCTCTCTCTCTCTCTCTCTCTCTCTCTCACACACACACACACACACAGTCACTCTCTCTTTCTTTCTCTATTTGTATATTAGTTAACATTCAGGTAATATCCTTTATGCTGCATCTGTTATTCTTATATTGCTTCACTACAATATCTAACCATCTGTAGTAATATCTAACCATTGGCTTCTAATAAACCCTGTTACCTTAAAAGCCACATGTAGCTAAACTCTTCATCCAGCATTATATAATGTAAATGCTCACAAACTCACAAACTAGAGTGATTGAGATTGTCGACACCAATTCCCTGCAGAATATTCAATCTACTGCATGTTTACTAGGTTAAACCATAAATAAATTAAGCTATAGCCAAAGCTCTGACAAAGCAGGCTGTTTTAGCATTAAAGAAAGTTGGTTATGCACTTTCTCATGATTCACCTACTCCTGTATCTTTGATTATAAGCATGTGGTGTAGGAGTAAGTAAATATAATAACTAAAACCCTCTACTATGTCCTATATATGCTGTTATACAGTATGTCCCGAGTTCCTACTATTTTCAGGGCTTGGTAAGCCTCCACTGCATGGATCCATGCCAGCACTGGAGCTTTGTTGTCTGACGCCCCTCTGCCGTACAAGTTGCCTGTGAGGAAAAATATTGAAAATGAATAAAATACAGGTATGATGCTGTACTAGATCATACAACTCAAGCTGAACTAATAATCTCAAGTCTCATTTCATCAGTGAAAATTCTGATCAGGTTGTGAATGGCTCTGCATAAAACAATCATGCAATTTGCGTTGAGACACAGATTAATTTAGGAAACTTATGAACAGGACACATCATTGAAAACCCATAACAGTGGACAATGACATGACCGTTAATGTCAGTTAAGTTGTAGGGATCTGTGGACCATCCATCCTCCTTCTGGGCTGGCTGGACATCCACATGACCATACACACACACTGTGAGTTTACTCGCATTAGAACCAAACTGTGCTGTTACCACTTTGGGCAAAGCTATGGTGCTTCCGTCTGGCAGCTGAAGACGACATTAAAGGAAACAGAGAACATAGAACGTTGAGAGAAAATATAATTACCGCTGTTATGTGTTTTATTTATTTATTAAATGTTCAGTATAAACTCAAGATCATAGTCAAGATCTGATAATCCATATAAGGAAAGAAGGTAAACAAAGTTTGGTGTTGATCAGTGTGTTGGTCTCACCTCCTGCATGCCGATATCCACAAGCTCCACCTTGCCTCCTATGTGCTGCAGTTTCTCTTCTACCAGATTCATCATGCGCTGCGTCTCTAATCTCTTAGTGAGGTCGCTTGAGTCACTTTCTACAGCAACCCACTCTCGCAGTGCCTCAAAGGTCAAACACAATCTTAAATGCAAACATAATGTCCAACTGGATGCAAAACGGGCGACAATAAAAACCAAATGAATTAAGAAATAAAATGCTTGAATAAATGCCATGCAAATCAAGTAAAAAAGGGAATGTGGAATGTGAATTGAAAGCTGTAATAATACCTGTACATAATCCTCTATATGTGTGTCCACATGTTTTGTCAGCTCATCAAAACTGAATGAATGAACTTCAGCTCCTAAAATGAGCAACACTACAGCGATGGTCTTTATCTAAAGACATGAAAATGTCAGATTAATTAAATGGAGAAAAATATTTTTTCTTCTTTTAGATTAGTTGATCAAAACTGCTTATGACTTACCATTTTCAGCAGTCGTGGTTTGGTATTGCAGTGGCGTTGGACTCTCAAAGCTTCACCGGGTGTTAAATAGTCTTCATCAGCACACCTCCCTAAAGCAGTTTCACAAAAGCCTCAGCTCAAGGGACCAACCAGGTTAGCTGACAGCTTGAATGTTCTTACTGACAAATCCAAACTATGAGCCACAATTGATCAAACACATGTGCATGTCACATGCTGAACATGGGGTCCATAGTTCAGGCTTAGCCACATTCCAGACTAGTGGTCAACCGATATGGGTTTTTTAATGACGGTTCCGATGGCAATATTCAGTGGGTAGATTGACCAACGGGTGATATACAGTACTGTGCAAAAGTCTTAGGCCACCATTATATTAATTGTTTTAGTAATGGTATATTGACATATATATATATAAATTATTTCTCAGTGTCTTTATTAAAAAAAAACAGACACACGCAGACACGCACGCACACACACACACACAAACCTAAAACAGTGCTGCTTCCCCATTGTGGCAATAAGCAGTCTTTTGCAGAGACTGTCCTGAGGTGTTCTGTAATCTTTTGGTATATTATAACAGGCTTTAAGAGACTTGAAGAGAGCCTGGTTCTTACTATTGCTTAAGTGTAAGAGGTCGTCACACTAACTACTTGCCACTGTAGCCTATAGAAGTTGTTTTTTCAGATTTTTCTTTTGTTTTTTAATACACAGAAATGCATAGAAATGTCCTATATTTTCTGGTTGTATTGTAATAAAGAGACTGAAAAGTAATTATATATGGTCATTATACCATTGTTAAGTCAATAAAACAATAAACCTAATGGTTGCCAAAGACTTTTTAACGAAACTGTATAATGCTAATTATTATTTTAAAATTAATAATAAATGAGACACACGGTTGAATACAAAATTATTATATTAAAATATATAGCATGGAAAAAAATACCAGCTTTGCACAACCTGCTCATATCATGTAAGAAGTGAGTAGAGGTGACAATAATGTGATGGGGATTCTGTCTGATCTCCCATCAGTAAATGCAACCGACTACAACTAATATTGGGTATCTTGTTGGGTAACTATCAAACCAGTCACTTATGATAGCAGATTGTTCAGCTGGGATGAGAACAATTGTTTCTTGAGCCCTGCAAGCTAAGCTCGCTACCTAGCTAATTTAGCTGGTTAAAAAAACAGTACAATCCCCAAACAGACCCAACGTTATTCACATTCATAGCGACTGGGGTCAATTTATTTATCCAGACTGTAATGATTCCCAAGCGTGGGACAGAGAGGTAGAAGGATCCATGTGCAGGAGTATGTACAAAAGGTTTATTGTAAC
>JAOYMR010000027.1:9724782-9740634 GCA_025802075.1 Tenebrosternarchus preto
TTCCATGAACATAAAACTTCAAAAGGTGAGACACCTACAGGCCGGCTGAGGCACTGCCGGACCTGACATACCTGACACAGACAGTAAACATTATATATGTTATTAAGAATGGCCAATGAAATATTGAGCTTTATAAGAAAGGAATTAAAGGAAACAAAATGGACACAAAGGGGAGCTCTAACATTGCTTCACAGCAGCTAGATTGACATGGCTACCTGTGTTGTGTTTTTTAATAGTTGGACCATGAGCACAGGTATTGGCCGATGCAGATTATCTCAAAATGGCATTAATCGACCTAATTAATCGACCTGTCAATCAATCAGTCAACCACTATTTCAGACTTTAAACCCACACACAGGTTCACTCTCAGTCAGAGGATTTTATAAGGACAACAGAAAAATAGCAGTGTGTCTAGTAAAAGGTTAAATGTTTCCATTAAAAAAACTAATTTTGGGGGTGAGAGAGTTCAAATCCTTTCCTCCTCAGCTATGGCTGCATGCTAATAGCTATAGGTTACTCAGATTTTTTTTTCAATGTTTTGTCTTCGTCAGTTGATAATTATGGCTAGCAATGTGGCTAATAATGTTTATCGGATTATAATTTGAACAAGGAATGTGAGTTATATTTATTTATTTTTTATAACTTATTTTTAATTGTCTATGCTACTTTTGGTCTGTCTCCTATTACATTTACATTCATATTTTCAGCATTTGGTAGACACTCTTAAATAAAACAAAATATTAACTAAAAAAAGAAAGCTTCCTCTGGGCCCTCAGGCAAGACTGAGGGGGGGTGCAGCTGCCTCTGTCTGGAATGTACCACAGGATAAACAAAATCATGTTTATAAATATTACTTCTCGTAGCATGATGTGCTCCTACTAGGACAATTAATCATACTCTAGTTGTTATCATCCTTTGTTGGCTTCCTCAAACAAATCATTTTAGGAAAATCATCAATTTTGTGATGTTGGTGAGATTAATTAACATAATTGGCTAATGATACATACATTTTCACATACTTAAGTAATTCAGTCAAATAAAAAATAAAAAAATAAAAATGTGTTCTGTAGACACATTTGTCTGTTTGAATGATGTAGTGACATGTCTATGTATTTACAGATGAGTTTGGTTTATATTGAACATGCAACAGTCTCCAAATTACTTGGATTTATTCCAAGATTTTATATATAAATTTCATATATGAAATATTTTTGTTTTCTGTTTATTCAGTATAAGAGGACAAAACTTATAATTATGATGTTCCTAAATGTCTACATAACTAATTGAAGGTTTAATATTGTCCATTTTCACTGTTACATATTTGTGACAACACTTACTTTTTAATACTTTGCACAAGTACTATTTTGAATAACTTCACCGTGTTTAATTAAACATAATTGCTTGCATACAATAAAATGTATGTTGGCCAAATGTAATTAAGTGTAATTAAAAATCAATTTCACCAGCTGTGGAACTTCCTGGCGCCCCAAATTACTTCATAGATGCATCTGAATCAACAGACTAATCAGTATTAATACTATGCATTGTTTGTAATGACTAAATGTTGAAGCTGAGCCAACAATCTATCTAACCTTTTTCCAGCTCAAAAATAATTTATATATTCTTCCCTTAGGTTGACCTAATTTGCTTGAAACACCATCATGCAATTGTGTATATAAAAAACATTTTCCTTCTTTAATTGCATTTACAGAAGTATATTGTTATCACTTGTCAAATGAATTAAAGGAATTAAATTCAGGGGCACAGCAAAATGTCTATAAATTTGTAATCCTAACCTTGTCTAAATAACATTAGCAAAAAAGTGAAAGTTAGCTTTGCTAGCTGATGTAGGCTACTGTAAAATTAGAGGCATTCTAATAACAACTACCACAAACTGTCTAAATTATGTACATTTATAACTACATGGTAATAAATGCCCATTTGTGGTTGTAATAAGTTAACTTACTTTTATATTAGCTAGCAATAACTGTCTCTATCCAGATCAACTACTTCTTGTTGTCTTACAAGCCAAAATAAACAGCATAAAGTTAATATTGTTAAAAAAACATACCTTTGTCATTTTGCTTTATCTTTTTATCTTCTCTTTTCAGATTCAGATGCACAAATTCAGGCATGAATGACCAGTCATTTTCCCCTTACAAGCATTTCAGAAAGTCGTTAAGATGCCCCTTGTGCCGGCAGGGCTCTAAAAAAACGCTTAAATGGTTTAATCGATAGAAATGGCATTGCATTGGAAGGTGTACATGGGGTGTTCAAAGGGTGTTCAATGGGGTGAAATTCATGAATATCTGTTAGTGCCCCTCACTATTGAATTCTTGGGCAAAGCATTCATTCAACCCTGTAATTTTGGGGACTGACTGGCCACAGTCCACAGGGTAGTAAGACAGATATTTGGGTCCTGCACTTTGAAGACTTATGCCACTATGAGCTGTATGCCTCTCCAGCATTTCTGACTGAGCCAGAGCCGAGAAGTCACTGGGAGGAGGCGGAGGTTATCAAGATCAAACCTGAAAGGGAAGGTCTGTCTCAAGAGTCCACCGAGCTGCTCTCCGCTGGCCTCCCCCTAGGGGGTTTAACCCTGCTGTAGTCCCCAGATGACACTCGGGTGCTTGAACTAGGAATAATCCTGTCATACTCTCACTTCTTTGTTATTAAGGACAGTATATACAGTGATGCAAGACACTCAGATTAATATGCTCATTACCTGGCTATTGGTACAAACAAAAAAAACAGGAAATTATTTTTATGTCGTTGATAATAATCCCATGGCAGGGCATGTAGGTCATAGGATAACACAGTAAACAGCCTAATGGACTGACGCAATTGGCCAAACATTTGAGTAGATGACTGAAGGTGGTGTGTGTCATGCCACAAAAGGCAGCTGGTTAATCTCATGGTTGTCTCAAGAGCACCACTTGCCCCAAGAAGGTCTAGGCTGCATATACAGTACCAGCCAAAAGTTTGGACACACCTACTCATTGCTTATTTTTTAGTGTTTTCTACAATAAAGAAACATATCAAACCAATGAAGTAACACACATGTGATTATGCTGTGATAGTCAATATTTGTTCAAAATAACCACCCTTTGTACTTGGTTAAAACACCCTTCGTAGCAATAATAACAGCCTCATGTCTTCCTGAGAATGATTCTACAATCTCTGCCAAACCTCTCTGAAGGATGTTTCTCCCAGTCTCACTGGCAGAATCATCCAAGCTCTGCCAGGTTGGATGGGGAGCACTGGTGCGCAGCCATTATCTGACCTCTCCACAGAGTACAGGAAAACTTTCCTTACTCATTTTATATATGTATATACAGCACCAGTCAAAGGTTTGGACACACCTACACATTACTTATTTTTAGCATTTTCTACAATAAAAAGAAACATTTCAAACCAATGAAGTAACACATATGTGATTATGCAGTGATAGTCAATATTTGTTTATCTTATATTCTAGATCCTTAAAAGTAGCCACCCTTTACTGTCCTCCTCAGCTCCACACTAGTGATGTTCTCCAGCTGCATGAGGCAGCCGTCTATGATGCCTTTCCATCAGTCTTGAAGAAATTCTCACATGCACAGAGCCCTTGAAGGGTGAGGGACTAAGGTTCTGAAAGAAAACTTTTTGCTGAAGGTGCATCTACAATTAATTGTGCACGTGTGTGTGTGTGTGTGTGTGTGTGTGCATGTATGTGTGTTTTGAAAATCAGTTTATATTTAGGCTAACACCTTTACCAATTTATATTTGCGTTAGAAACAAATTTAAGCATAATCCATTAGATTAAAATGTCTTTGTTACTATTAAAAACATACATTCAGTCGGATGTGCCCAAACATTTGACTGGTACTGTATAATCGAGGACAGGTGAATTTGTAAGAGGACAAAGTGTGTTGCTACACCCGTCAATCTGTAAATGTCTCTAAAGTTCCTTGCCATCTACTGCTGTACAGAGAAGAAATGCAGTATTTTTTCCAGGGGTGAAAGTAGGCCGGTTTGCCCTGGTACTATGGACCATTATTAGATTGACAGGCAGTGTGTAGTAGTAGTAAGAGAAGAGCATTTCTGCTGGCCAGACATTCAAAATAAGTCTGTTTAAGTAAAACACATCTACCAACAATATGTCATTTGAAACTAGCGCTATTCTCTTCATCGAACGCTTAAATCAACCCGAAATAGTCTTGCAGCGATTTTGATCTGTGCTGCATGCGCCTGCTGTGGACAGCTCATTTATCTGTGGTCTATCTGATTTTGGCAGGGGGTTGGCAGAGTGAGAAAAATCTCCTAAATAAAAATCTGGAGCTCTTTTGTGATATTGTGTGGCTATTCTGACATCAAAGAGCCCTGCTCAGGTGTTTTCTTTCAGATGTGGATTGACATGACTTAAAAGTTCCATATATGTGCGTATATTCCCTTATGAAGGGGTGCGCTTTATTGAGGCTTTCGATTTCCTTACATCCAGATCACGGACCATGGGCTATTAGTGATGGTTGCACTCAGACAAATAATAATTGACTCTTAAAATTCTAAACATTCTTGTGGTTGATTTAGATTGTAGTAACTACTTTCACCTCTGCTTGTCCCCAGGACTTGTTAAACCATTTAGTAAATGAGAAACTTGCAGCAGGCCTCTCCCTTTCTTTCTATAAAGGTCTGTGCCTGGTCTTTCATACAGTGTAGATTCGGTAATGAACCAGTTTATTCAGCTTTAAAATGGTCCATATGGTATTATCTTTGAGGTACACCCCCACTGAGTGGATGTGTGAGGTGATTTCCACAGCTGTCAAAAAATAACATCCCCTTTAGACATTATTTGGAATGTCCCACCTGCTTAGCCGCTCAGCTGCTCAGCAGGGATTAGCATGGCTAGGCCAAAAAGCACTGAGCATCTAGAAAAACAGATCTTGAGGATCAGAGGAACACTTATATAACAAACAACTGCTTTTGGGTGTTTAACCAGTGGGATGCTTCCAAAAACAATTCTTTACGCAATTATTCAGCTGTGTTTTCCAGGCACCACTAGTCCAGCTTGACTAATCAGTGATTCGACGATCATTCAGCTAAAATGTGTCTGTATGTATATAAATAATGATTAATATAAAGATAAGGAGTATTGTTTTAGAAAGAAATTTATACAGATTTTAAATAAATATTTACTTGCCCATTTTTATTTCATAAATAAGGTTTGATAAGTAGAATGATTACTATACATTTTTGGATGGATGCAGTTTTAGCTGAAATTATTATTCATTAATTATTCAGGAATTATTCATGATGCCATTAATCAGCTAATGTGACTCATGTCCAATCTTTTTGCCTTAATGTGACCCAAATCTGATTTTAAGGCATACAAATCTACTTTATTTTCAAAACAGATTTGAGTCACTTTCGTATGTGGAACTAGATTTGATTTGTTTTCGTGACCATGCAACTTGAATAATAAGTCAGATCACAATTAATCAGCATTCAGATAAAAATTTCTTTACACATATTGGTAGATTGTAAACTGAGATGCATTGGATGGAAGTCTCAGCCTCCTTTACACAAGAAGTGTAAAATGGCACTTGAATTGAGTAGTTATACTTGCACACTGTTTTAAAAGCATGTTAGACTGTCACAGATCTCCCCAATCCATGTTCCGGTCCTGGTTTTGTTTTTGTTTCCCTTCCATGTTTTGTTTCTCTCTCTCGGCTTGTTCATTCCCTGCACCTGCTTCTAGTTATCTCATCACCTGTGTCTGTATTTAAGTTCAGCAGTTTCTCCGAGTTTTTACTCGTCGTTGCACTTCTCTCTGTGCTCTGCGTTGCCTCTCCTCTGTGTTCCCAGTTTCTCCTTCCTTTCCCGCTCAGTTTTCAGATTGTCACAATTCCTTCTCTCATTTCCCTTTGTTAGAGTCCTATGGTCCCTAGTTCTCTAGATGTTCTGTGTTTTGAGTCTCTTTGTCTGGCTGTGTCTTTATTATCTCTTTTCTGGTTGACCTATGTGTGTAGTCTGTCCCAGTTGTTTGTTGTTAGTTATCCTTCTGTTTTCTGTTCATGACCTTATAGTTTCTGTTCATTTACATTATACTGATTTATCTTATTTGAGTAGTTCTGTTAGCTGTCTCTAGTTTTGCTGTGCTTGTCTCTCGTGTGTTCTTTGCATTCATACCAAGTTATGTTCTGTGTTTGTCATCTGTTTCTTGCTAATTAAATACCTTATAATGGATATTTTTTCCCTGATTGAGTTCTTTCACACAATTATTCATAGCAGCTCACCACTGCATATGCATTAATCCCAAACTCTGCAATCATTACATAGACATGAAACATCCATTTAAACTTCTCAAGGTAATGGAGCTGGGGCTGTGGTTAGGGTTAAGGTCAGAGTTAGTGTTAGGGTTTATAGCAATAGAAATGTATTCATTTTTCTTCAGTTGAATTGTGTATCTATCAAGAGTGTATCAATCACAGATATTTACAGAGCTTACTGGCTCAAGGCTCCATACACACCTGAGAAGGGTTAAAAAAGTAGAAGCAATAAACTCTGAGACTTGCTTAAGATATGAAAGACATGACTCTTCACCTATGGTTTCTTATCAGTGGCATAGTCATAAATCCTGGCCCTTTCAGGAATAATAGAACAGTGTCATTTATGTAGAACACAAAAACAGCTTTTACAAAGATTTGAGGTCCCATAAACATTCACCTGGATTACGTATATTCACACAATGCCCCTCCCCCTGTAGTAGAAACTTCAGTATAATACTCCTAGGCTGGTAAAGCCAAGACTCCACTAAGGTTTAGCTGCCTTTCTTGGTTCTTCTGACTCATAAAATATTTGCCAGGCTTACATAAGGATTTGCCAACTAACCACTACAAGCTGCTCTTTTCTTTTGAATTCCCTTCTACAAACCAGGTTAACTGGTTACTACTATGGAAAAAGAAGCAAGACCATCGTGGGATAACCCAGTGCAGTTTGTGCTAGCATGTGTGTCTTATGCTGTGGGGCTTGGGAATGTCTGGCGCTTTCCCTACCTCTGTCAAATGCATGGAGGAGGTAAGATGAAATACTATTCCCCTTCCCCCTCCCCTCTTTGCAGTAGGGCACAAAACCATTTCCACTATCCATGATCTGACTTTTTTTTTGCCTAAGAATATTTCTGTACTGTTTAATATTTATGCTATGCAATTTATGTCAGTCATTCTTTATGAGTAACTTCTCTTTCTTTAATGACATGATAGTGGGGGAAAAACGTAAACATGTTTAATCACTCTTTTTTGAATGAAAGTCAAAATTCCACACCTTGGAACTTCTCCGGAGGCTGTTGTCACTTTAACTTTTGTAATCCAGTTATCTCAAGCCTTTCTACAATGTAATGAATATCTTAAGATTTTTAACATGTCTTATGAAACATAGTTAGGGTAGAGTTGACTTTCCATGGAAGATTTGAAAATGCTTAAAGTTTACACAATACAGTGGAACTTTACTGATAAACAACTATTAAACCTTCTAGGATCTTTTGAAATGTGATGTCTGTACCGTTCAAAATATTCTAGCTTGCTAAATCAAAATTCATGTAACACTCTCTTGCCATTGTGTGCAAAGATGTCTATACTCCACATTTCATAATACTAATGAAAAATATGTGACCTGATTATTTTGTAACATGCTGCCCTGAGTAAGACTAAAATAATTAATGTCTGTCCAGGCTTGTTGATTCTGGCGTCCTACTCAGGGATGTGGGCAACCAGCCTAACCTTAGTGTAGGATTAGGAAGGGCTCTGGAGCTGTGGATGTGTGTTATTTCATTTTTAAAAAGAGATGAGGGGGTTAAAATAACTTCACATAGCTGCTTTCTAAGGCAACAATGGTTTGTTTTCCATGCTTTGTTATCTTTTGTTTCTCCACACTGAAAATACGGTTTAAGTAGTTTCTTTGTGCATAACTTTGTACGTTTTTTTCTTTAATAAGCTTAGTAGCAAATGCACAAAGTCTATTATTTCTAGTCTTGTTCTGTAATCAGCGAATTCTATGAAAACACTAATGCACCATTGATGTGTATCAAAACTTTAATGCAACAAAATTTTCTTCAGCTATATTGTTCTGAGATTCCTTTAATTGCCAGTATATTTAATTGCCATCTATCTTTAAATCTTGTAATTTTACTCCTCATATAGGTGATGCTCATATTTCACCACACAAGTATGTAACCTGGGTGTAATATTTGATAGTAATTTAATGTTTACTACTCAAATCAAGAACATTGCCTACCATCTATGTAACATCGCACAAGCATTTCTTTTGCCCTCTGAAGCTGAGAAACCTGTAACCTTTGTAACCTACTTGTCGGACTAATCGTAACACTCTGTTTTGCCAGACCTCCTACTAAATCTTTCCAGGGGCTTCAGAATGTGCAAAACGGTGCTGCCAGAGTTCTCACTCATACTTGTATTGTGCTTTTATTACTCCAGTACACACAGAGCTGACTGGCTCCCTGTTGACTTTAAAACAATTCATGATTTAGCACCAGTTTATCTCTATGACCTGGTGAAGTCGTATACTCCTCTCGCTCTTTACGCTCTGTTAGTTTCAGCAGTCTCCTCACAGATTAAAATCCATGAGTGAGAGAACATAGTGCTCTACTTGGGGCCTATTATAAAACGTTACTTAAAATCTACTTATTTAAGAAATGTTACTTAAAATCTTTTGAGATTAGATTAGCCTTTGTCATTGTTTATATTTTATTATTGTGTAATTACATTTTTCTAATTGTTGATTTGTAGTGCTTTCATTTTAAGAAAGTGCATTATAAATGTATTATTATTATTATTATTATTAGCAGTAGTAGTTGTTGTAGTAGTTGTAGTAGGTGGAATGAAATAACTGTATTCCTATTTGCATTTGTACTTTACAGACACAGTAGCCAATTGTTTCATGGATATTTGGGGGGGCGATTGCTTGTGCTGTGAGGCACAGGGTAACAATTACATTGCTGGGTCACCATATATCTTGCTGAATAATCCAGATATAACAGCCTTGCTGATAATTCAGCAAGTTACATTTGTTACTGATGTTAAAAATCTGTTTTTTGCACTTATTGTGATGACCTTTAACCCCAGGATGCAAAATATGTTCATTGAAAAATCTACAAAAATAGATTTTAGACATCAAGGTTGGCTAACCAACTTAATTTCAACTGAAAACAACCATCCATCCAGTTTCAGTTTTTCCTGCAAGGCATTTTGGCATGAATTTATTTATTTTTTTAAGAGAGACTGGCACATTTAGCACCTATACATGTGCATGATCACATTTTTGACAACTTGGATATTAATGTCCTAATGCTCTCCTATGTACCACTACTGAGAGAAAGGCTGCATTTGGAGTTTTGTGATGCTAAAGTAAGATAAGAAAGTGGTCTGTGCTGCCATTTTGCCTGTTTGCCTGTTAATTAGGTGGCAGTTGTGTAGATGATGTCATAATTACATGTTTCTTGCAAAGCTTTAAATTAGCACGATCCATTTATTGGGTGTGTACTGCAATGGTGCTTTTGCTATACTTTGTCATTGTATCGTAGACATCAATACAATAACAATAACCTCCTCCCAGCACATACCCATATTTGCATAGTGATTGAAGTAGTTTAATTAATTTTTTGCCATTTTTTGTGTACTTAAATGTTATTATATATGAAACTATAAACAATTTAGGGTCATAAGAAGGGAATGTTTGAAGCCCTTGAATATGACTGAAGTCCTTGGATATGTCCCCATAACTGGATATGTCCCCATAACTGTTTTCATCCGTGTCGAAATGTGCAAAGTCTTCATAAAGTTCAACCCTGGTGTCCCAGTCAATGTTTAAGTGCTTTTCAGTGCTGGCAAGAACATTTTCAGTTTTGGCTGTTGGATAAGAACTTTGAGAATGTGCTTTTGTGTCAAATAAACAGAAATATGCTGCTCTGACATGTTTAGATTGTGAATACTGTTTTAGCTGTTAAATCACAGAGTTTGACTGAAGTGGTATTGAAGTGCCATGTGCTTTTTTGTGTGTTATAGTATTTTGTTAGAATTTAATCACATGTACAGTGTCAACTGCATACATTTTAAAACAAAGTAGTTTTATGTGTTGTTATAAGAATATCCAGTGTGCAGTAACTACAAAGCTGCAAAACTGTTCTTTCAAAGTAGCTTCCCAACAGTGCACAGTTACTCCAGTGCTTACATTTATTACATATCTAGATGAGTCTCTTATTTGTTTGCTTACTTTGGTAAAAGAGGGCAGTTACTTTCTCTGATTTGCAGGTGGATTCATGATCCCATACCTCCTCATGCTGGTCCTAGAGGGTATTCCTCTTTTCTACATGGAACTGGCCATTGGACAGAAGATGCGCTTGGGCAGCATTGGAGCATGGAGTGCGATCAGCCCCTACCTGGGTGGCGTAGGTGAGGTTTTATTCCTTGATTTAATATGTATTTATGCAGGTGCAAAGGTGGTGTGCAGATTTTAGCAGTCACTCATATAACACTGCAGTTCCATATTTCTTAATATTTCTTGAGTCCTGAAGTGACATACGTGATTAAATAGAACTACTAATCATGAGCTGCAGGTTCACTTCATAGTCCAGCGATGATGATCTTGTGAATCGTTGCACAGGCAGATGGTAGTTTGGTATGTGGGTCATGGATGTCTACAAAACATTGCAGTTGCTCGTTCCTCAGTATGATGATTTTAAGCTCTTTAACCATCATGCATTTTTTTAATGCTGATCAAGTCTCTTATTTATACCACCACCACTATCAACAGGTTGCCTGTCAGAGAATGTGATAGCTTGGAGGTCTAGTGGCCTATTGCTGGTCTAACATAAAAATTTTTATTAAATAAGGAATAAAAATAAAGAAAGCACTTTATGGAAAGCTTAAGAAAACAGCCTTTAACAAACAGGCAGTAATGATTTGCTGTAGATATTGCCAAACAAGTTAACCATATTGGCTTTCAAGGAACTAACACTGCAATCTGAATGTATTTGTTTTTTTATTAAAATGAGTGAAATAAATGCATTATAAATTTTCTTATCACCTCCTTTGTAATTTATTAGAGGTACTACAAAGACACTGCAAGTAGTATTGCAGCGCATAGTGAAAGATTTGTAACTAAGTGACATCTGTCTAAATAATATGCAAAGAATTAATTTTTCAGAGCCTTGTTATGGAAACTTATATATTACATTAACATTACTAGCATTGGTCAATTAATGGTCAATTACTTTGTCAGTTAATTGGTCTATTGGTCAATTATTTGGTTTATTTTCTCAGAAATGAGTAAAATACACTACGACATTAGGGGTTTTACAGACATAAAAACACCAATGTGTAACAGTGTTGGAATATTATGGGAATTGTGATTTTTTTAAATGTAAATAATGTTTATAAACCCTTTTCCACATTCTATGCCCCTCACAGGTATAGCTAGTGTTGTGACATCACTGTACCTGTGCCTGTATTACAATGTGATCAATGCCTGGAGTTTCTGGTATCTTTTCCACTCATTTCAGGTTAATAACAACAACAACAATAACATTATAATTATTATTATTATTATTATTATAGCACTACAGTCTACCACAATGTTTTAAGTCTTTAAACATAGTTCTTTGTGTGTCTATAATGCTGGATTTGTCATTATCATTAAATTTGCATTGCTTGATTTTTTTTTTTCCAGACCATGTTGCCATGGTCACAATGTCCTGTCAACACTAATCAAACAGGTTTTTTGGAGGAGTGTGAGGTTGCCACACCCACACAATATTTCTTTTTTCGTGAGACACTGAACATCTCATCCTCCATTGATGAAAATGGAAGCATGCACACAGGACAAGCACTCTGCCTTCTACTAGCCTGGCTCATTGTTTATTTGTTTGTTGTTAGAGGGGTCAAGTCCACAGGAAAGGTAATGAACCTCCTTATTCTGAACCAAACATAAGTACATGGATAACATATACAATTATGTATACGGTACATAGAATATTCTATATACATTTTAAGATACAGATTATTATTAGCATAACTTCATTGTTAAAGTAACTCTAATAATATATTAGCATATTATTAGCAACTTGTATAGCAAGGAAATAATTTATGATGTTTCAAGGGGTGAATAAATATATATGTAAAGATATAAATACTGCAAGTATTAAATATAGAAATGTATATATATATATATATATATATATGATTATTCTTACTTACAGGTAGTGTATTTTACTGCCTCATTCCCTTACGTGGTCCTCTTCATCTACCTGATTCGTGGTTTTACCCTCCATGGAGCCTTCAATGGAGTAAAATACATGTTCACTCCCAAGGTAGGCTTGATATAGCAATAAATATACTCCCTTCAATGGAGTAAAATACATGTTCACTCCCAAGGTAGGCTTGATATAGCAATAAATATACTCCCTTCACTTCTAGGATGTACTGCTTGTTGTGCATAATCAATTTGACGATTAAATACTTCCATTGCTTGAATTGCGCCACTGCCTTCTTTAATCAATAGTACTAGAAAAATAAATGGGTGCTGATTAAGTGACACATAATCAAAAGGCAGAATCTTAGATAATGCTGACTTGTTAACTTCACCCAGGGCCTTACTAAAAGTGACATCAGGGCCTTACTAAAAGTGACATCAGTTTATTTCCTCTCTGAATTAAATCAGTCAAATAATTTTAATAATTGGAAATGTAATCACATGTTTAACCAATGAGTGAAGTGTTGAGTGAGCAGTGAAAAGACAATAGCTAGGTTTTCTCTCAGCAGAATATTCTACTGCCTAAATTCAGCATGTCACAGCAGTTACACAGTTGGTATCATTGGTGCTCCCACAGTTGACACCTGAGGAATTTCCAGTGTTTGAAAGAGAATCAGCTATTTCAAACAACCATTTCATTAAACAATTTATACTCTGTTTTACTTAAATGAAGTAAGCTCTTTGGACACCTCAATAACTCAAACTGTCCCCCCAATTCTGACATTTTATCTTTATGCTAAATGTTCTTTATGCTAAGTGTTAAAAAAAATCAAAAACGATGGATTTGTGCTGTACTGTACTATATTACATTCTTTCAGACTCTTTAAATGTCAATATTAAATGGTGGCTGCATTTTTCTCTTTATAGCTGGAGCAGCTGGCAAACCCTCAGACATGGATCAATGCTGCCACACAAATCTTCTTCTCTCTGGGATTAGGCTTTGGCTCCCTCATCGCTTTTGCTAGCTACAACCATCACAGTAACAACTTTGAGAAGCAGGCTGTCATGGTTTCTCTCATCAACAGTGGCACTTCTATTTTTGCTAGCATTGTCACTTTCTCCATCTATGGCTTCAAGGCTACTTTCAATTATGAGAGCTGCTTGGAGAGGTGAGAAGACTTTTAGCGTTAATATAGGTAATAAATGCCTCCCATATATTTTGACGGTGTCTGAACAGTTGCTGTCTATGCCATAATCAATACTGTGTACATGTAAAGGTGAGTTTTTGTGGGTGGTGAATTGGCTATAGTTACTATAAGACAAAAATGCCACTATCTTTCCACCCTGTGATATTTCTTCCACTAAGCTTTTTTGAACATTATATCACTTATTCCAAGACTCTTAACAGCATTAGGAATGGAGACTTTGTAAATACAGTAGTTTGTTAACTAAATTATATGAACAGAGCTTCCTAGCTCCACACTCTGAAATATCAATATGCTACTATTACTTTATCAGAGGTGTCCAGATATGAACATGATAAGAACATATGATAAGACATCTGATGGTAACCAGAAGCAGGTTACTTGACCATGATATGATCAGTAAAAAATCAATTCATTTTGAAATAAGACATTCCAGAACATAAACAATATTCCAGTGTTCACTGCCAGCCAGGGATAGAAGCTGTATGGCAAAAACCTACTCAAGTACAAGTACATTTGCGCTACAAACAAATGTATAGTTACATGCTTCACAATGCAGTCATATCTCATTATAAATTCAATCATTATTTATATCAATTTAATTTTGAATTTGTGCCCATGTAGTTAGAGTTGTAGTTAAGCAAATTGTTGTGGTATTGTTCTGTTGTAGTTAAGAGCATTGTTGTGGTATTGTTCTGTTGTAGTTAAGAGCATTGTTGTGGTATTGTTCTGTTGTAGTTAAGAACATTGTTGTGGTATTGTTCTGTTGTTTTGGGTATGTGAGAAATTTCATAAATAGGATGACAAATCAAGTACTAGGATTAATGGGATTACAATTCCCTGGGGTATGGGAAAATACCTTGGGTTGTGGGGAAAGTACCCTGGGGTGTGGGCAGCTTCATATAACTTATTGTTTGTACTAAGTCCAAAATAAATGTCAGAGGTTGACAGGTCAAATGATTGACAAAATGTCAAATGATTGACAGGTCTTATGCTTGGGGTTGGAACACATATTTGTACATTGCTATGGAAAGAAAATCCAATTCTTTAACTATCCATTTTTTACATCTACTTCATCACTCAATATGTATATATATGGATTGGTGTATAATATATCAACATATATATTATGTTCATGTACATGTTAGTCGACATTTTGATTTCATTGTTTGTTTTACCATTTTGTAGGACTAGGCTCTTGTTACTGAACACTTTTGAACTGGCTGAAGATGCTGTGAGTAAGGACAATATCACCTTCTGGATAACTGAGCTAAATCACTCACGCCCAGAGCAGTTTGAAACTATTGCCTCCAAATTAGAATCCTGCAGCCTGGAAGCAGAACTAGATACGGTAAAGACATGCTAGCCCTCTATGTGAAATTCATTGATGCATTGATGAATGAATGAAATAACCCAGTAGAGGCTTGTGGGATGTCCCACACTGCAAAGAAAAGAGCATCCAGTCATTTATACCAACCATTAGGATCTTTGTGTAAGAACATCTGTTTATGGGTGATAGACACTGATGCAAATCAATTCATTCCGTCCAGTAATTCATACAGTTTGCATAGTGTACATGACCTAAGCGGACTGGAGTTCATCATAACATACTACATCCAACTCCTGAGTTTTGACTCCACTGTAGAGGACTCGTGGTTGAGAAAGGGTGGGCAGAAATAGCATGTAGAGATCTTTTTATTTTATCAAAGCAACCCCAAACAAACACAAGGTAGCCTACTGAAGTAAAGCTGTAGCCTACTAAAATAAGAGTTTAAATAAGTTACTTTCAAGTCATTTTAAATACCCACTGGTTCAGCTGGGCTATCTCTCTGCCCTGCAGAAAACCCTCAGTCACACCTCTGCTATCACAAAGTGCCTCTTGCATCTCCTGTCTGAGGGCGCTGCCAACTATAAGGGGTATAAATAGTCACATAGGGGCTCCACAGGACCCCACAAATATGTATTAAGATGGTTTAATTTCCATGTTAGTGACAAGTGAACTATAATCTAGGATAAGAGATAGTAGCTAGGCTAAGTTCTAATTACACTCACTTGTACTGGAACATCATATTAATTAATACAAGGTAGGATCCACATTTCTTTTCAGTACAGCCTTGGATTCCTTAAGGCATTAGTAATATCCCTTTGAAACTTTTATTCATGTTCATATGACTGCATCACAGAATTCTAGATTTGTCAGCTGCACATTAATGCTGCAAATCTTCCATTTACTTATTGGATCTGGTGACTGAGGACATCACTTCACTTAGGATACTACTCTATAATTTATAAATTATATTTCCAGATAATTATTGCTTAACTTATAAAAAGGAAAGACTATGGAAATGTTCTCTTTCTTCATACTTTTAGAATGATGTCTTTTATGGCTTAGTTTAAGGGTAAA
>JAOYMR010000027.1:9746864-9772230 GCA_025802075.1 Tenebrosternarchus preto
TAACATCTGTACGTAAGGACTGAACAACTGGTTGAAAGAAATATGAAATGTGGGATATAAATTGTGCTAGGTAGGAACAGTCTGATACAATAGGGTGTTCAGGATTATTTTCATGGCAAATTCATAAAAATCGTATAAACGTTCAAATGTAACTCACTGTATAAAATAGCTATAGAAAACAAATGTCATTACAGCATCATGGCGTTGAATAAAGCTTCATAATAGTCTTATAAAAGGAAACTTATAACGGTCAAATATATTATCATTTCAGGGTAAAATATGCTTAATTTGTACTCTGCCTCTGTTTGACTTACAAGTAACAAGTTTGGGGAAAGTGCTTAGTCTAGCAACCCACAGCTGAATCACATGTTTTTACACACCATCAGTACATCTACATATCTGATGTTTTTGATTATGAGGCAAATTACTTTTGATGTGAGACTCATTATACCTGATATGATGGCAAGAGCTTTGAAAGGCAAAAAACGGTTTTGAGTGAAAGAACACGCCTACCACTTCATTCATGTTTTTTTCCACAATGATGAAAATGGGGAATGCAAACAAAATTACATTATTTACATTTACTGCAGTGCATCCCAACAATTTATTCCTTGCAAACAATAACACCTGATGAGGAAAAAAAAACTTCACAACTTGGCTTTTTTTTCTTTCTTTCTTTCTTGAAGGCTTAAACATTTATCTCACTGAACTGTGTAAACCCAGTTGGATCAGCTAGAGAAGTTGTGCTATGCATGATGATAATTTATGGGAAGCTGGGTTGAAAAATATTAAACCTATCTTTAGTGTTTCATGTTATAGAGGACCCAACTGTCTGCACCATGCACTTGCCCACTCCATTTACAACATTTTGCTTAACAGACATTTACAACTGTTTAAGTGCATTTTTAGAAAAGCCTACAATCGTATGTTCTGTTCATCACTCCATTTGCCTAGTGGGAGACAGGAGTATATAATTGTTCTACTTTAGTTTGAGAAAATATACAAGACGGCCACTGCAATTATTGTGAGAAATTATATATACCAAAATGAATAAACTGTTCAAAATTAAAGGCAAATATAAATTTGTGTTTGTGTGATATATATTTGTAAATGGTACCTTTTGGAAGTATAAGGTTAAAATTGCACATTCATAGATCACAATCTAGATTTGGAAAATGTACACTGCATATTTGTATAGCTTATCTGCAGGAGTACAGAATTATATATATATAGTACAGACTATCTCAACGGGACCATGCCCTCGCTGTTCAGCCTAGCCTGAACACTAAATTCTACACACCAATTACTTCCCCATATAAATCTAGTCCTTGTGACACTCTTCACAACATTCCCGTTGCTTAGCACCTTCACGCTGAACATTTTCTAGCAGTTCTATAGCCTCCAGTTCACCATCTCTTTTTCTGTCCCATATTCTCTACCCATTTTTCGATTTATGATTTTGTGCCTCTGCTTTCTCTTCTACCATGTAATCTTTAGGCCCTGCGTGTGGATCATCTCCTAACCCTAACCTTTCCTACTGTGGATAAACATGAGATTGGCATTTCTCTAAATTTATATTTTATCCTATGTTAGTCGGCCTTCTGGCAACACAAAGTATTATTTACACTTGTGCATAAAACTTATGTAATAAGTAGAAATGTTACATGTAAAAAAGGCATATGAATTATTAACTGTTCCTGCAACTTCCAGCTCAATAGTAAAACATCACTAAAAGTTGAGAAATAGGCAAAATTCTATGTACAGCCAAGAAACTCAAGGATGTAAATTGCATCTTTTGCAGAGAAATCTGCATCTCATTTTTTTCTTAGGAACATAAGCTACAGGTCAACTCTGTTTACAGATGTAATGACTTCACTACATGCTAAGATGATAGGCAAGATTACAAGGCTGCTGGATGAAAAAGATACATAAACAGGTGTCAAAGGCATTCACCTTTAAATACTTTTACTACTAATGTATACTAGTTGGGGGCTGTTGCTGGGAGAGTTATTTATTCACACTCTGTTATTCAAACTTTAATATATTATCTACTTCAACCTCTTCTTGTAGGGAGAACAGTGATTGGCATACCACATAATGCACCATACTGTTGACACTTGAGATTAAAAAAAAATTCTCAAAGTAAAACTAGGATTAGTGAAACCTTTTAAGTCCTTGGAAAAGAGGAAATGTTGAGGAAAAGTGTAAGTACTTTTTTGACATTTTTCTCACTACTTCAGATTTTAAAACAAAAACAATAAACTTAGTGTGAGTAAATTAATGTAACCACCACAAAATAACAATTGAAATGGCAGAGGCAAAATAAAAATTTTAGAACAACTTCATACTCCAACCTCCCATCAGGCAAATAAGAGTAACAAGCAAATCACATGATTCCTGCACATATATGTATTTTACCTTAATATTAATATTTAACAATGACTGTAATTATATAATAAATGTTGTGTTCAAATGAACGTTTAAATTTCTTCCCACTTTTGCACAATACATACATGAATGATAGTGTTCAAAGAAGAGTTACATAACTTTAAAAAAAAAGTAAAGACCGTAGAAGTGCACCTCCCACAAGCTTTGCTGGTAATGTACAAGTATGCATCTAACTAGTTCCAGTATTTGTTAACTGAACAAGAAACATTGACAGTATTACAGGATTTTAAGTAATTACTGTTTACCATTTTGTCTATCACACCAGTTTTACACCAGATTGTAAATTAATATAACAAAATGATGTTAAGTGTGTCACAGATATAATAAAATATATATAGCTACTTATGAGAGGTGTTTTTCTGCTATTCAGACACTTAATGCAGTTTAAAACAGTACAACCAACTGAACAGTGAAATGAAAAGAAAAAAAATGTTTGTGTAAACTTAAAGAAATACCCTTAAATAATTTTACCCAGCATGTTTTTAAAAAGGCAGTGGCCAAATATAAAATACGGTAGGATGCAAAATCAGTTTTTATATCCACTGAACAATTTGAAAGAAAGCTCTAATCTTCATCATGCAGCTATACATACACAGTATGTAGTTCTAAGACACTGGGCTCTTGTTTTAAATATTTTATGGATAGAATTGTGGAAACATGATTTCCACTGAGAACACAATGATATTCATTATTCAGTTGATAACCCAACAAGAATGGCCAACAATCTGCTCCTCTACATCTACAGTTTAGCTATACTCCAATTTGAAACACCATATAACAATGATATATGGTTTTCTGAAGACACTAATTAGCTGTATGAACTATAGAAGACAACTGAAGTTTACAGGAATGTTTTCCAAGAAAAAGCAAAATGGTTCTCCCCTAGAAAATTCCACAATGTGTCATGCAGCTGTCTAAAATTCCTAAATACAGGAAATAAAAGATGTAACCTTCAATAAATAAATTTGACACATCAAGTACCTCAAACATATGACGGTGTCCTTCCTGAGTTCTTGTGCTTTTGTATTTGAGATTATAGAGTGGCTTCAGAAGTGGGTGTGATGTCTGTAGCATCCACCAGCGTCAACGCTTCTCCATCAGTGCAGTCAAGTCCATCTGCTTTAATGATGATTGCCCCCTCTGGCAGTACAATGACTTCCTCTCCTCTTACAATTTCTTCCTCTTCCTCTTCTTGAACCACAACCTCTTCTTGAGTTTCTATGTTGGTGCCACTGGCCAGACCATTGGACAAGGCCTCCAGTCTCAGCCTGTAGTGCTCAGCCTCCTGTTCCTTCTTCAGCAGCTGCTGCTTGTACTCCTGAGCCTTTCTATTAGCCTCCTTCAGCTGCTGCTCCAGTTTTGCCCAAGTATTTTTTTCTTCCATGCCCTGCAAAGAAATGCACAAAAGCTCACTGATCCTGTTGAAAAATACTCGGTGATCCTGCTGAAGCGGACAGATAAGTCATTAGTTAACTATATGCAAATAAATACTTTATATATTATAAGCAAACCTTATGTTTGGCATCTGTGTGGTTCACACTTGGTTCAAGTTTCCGTTTTCGTGCTGGAAGCAGTTTACGATCCTCGGTTACAGTTTCCTCTGCAATCTGATCAGTTGGTATAGCAACCACTAAAGATATAAGAAATAAAATACTTGAATCTTACAGCATATACATTTGATGACTAAAACAATATTACAGTTCAAATCACACTGACTTTGCTGTCCTTGCATAGTGACAAAGAACTTCTGCCCTAGATTTCCAGTCTGTAGATTGTGCTGCTGGTCGGTTACTATAGTGATTACTCTCTGGCCATCCTCCTTTACTAGATGCTGAATAGCTGAGTCCACAGTCTCTGTTATCATGCCTTCAGCTTCTCCTGGAACAGAAACTTATATAGTTACTTATATAGTAACTTATAGTTGCATATTTATATTAGCTACAAGTATTATGTTATCTACAGTAGGAATGGGTGATGTCTATTCCAATATTATAACAGCAAAAAAAAGGACTGCTACATTTTAAAAAAGGTTATGAAGAATTTCAATGAATTTCAAGTCTTTTTGGATTACAAAAATAGAAAAGGCCAGAATAAAATAATTAGTTAAAAAGAAACTTCTAGAAACAGTTACTAGTTACAATGCAGTTACTTGGATAATGTTCACTTATTTAAAAATGCATGATATATTTTGTGGGTTGTGGAAACAAACACTCATAGATCACAAAAAGTTGCTATAGATTTACATTGGTAATGAATGAGCACTTAAACTAAGAATCCAAACAAAGTACATTTAAAGCATTTGTTATACGATTATCCAGAGGGAATAACATATTTGTAGGGAGGACAGCATATGTACTCCCTGAGAATTGAACCTATGGCCTTAGTGTTGTTTTACCCACTCTACAATGTGAGCTACAGGAGCATCCACTTTGTATCTCTGAAATGGATGTAGTGTGCTTATATAAATGGATGTAGTGTGCTTATATTCTTAAGATACAGCCTCCTATAGACTCTGTAACTGTAGACTCTAGACCAGGGGTTCTTTTTTCACCAAGGGCAGATTTCACATAGACGCTTATGCAAGAGGGCCACAAATTTTTACATTGAATTTTTATAAACCTTCACACATGAATTTGTAACACAGTGTGCTACTATGTTGTTATTACATAACATCAAGTGCTGACGTGTCTTGGTCAATGGGAGATATTGCAGTACCTTTCTTACACTAACCAATTAATGTCAAGCTCCAGTGAGGTGGTTGAAAGCCTGAGCAATGCTTGCAGTTTGTCATTATTGAGTCGCAGGGGAGATTTATTCAGCATCATCAGGGAAAACATTTCTTCACATACATAAGTGCTTCCAAACATGGAGATCCGTTTCTGTGCATTGCTAAGAGATTTGGAAACTGTTCCTTGTTCAGGGACGGATAAAATTCTATGAGCGTCATCTTCCTGTGCTTACTGTTCAATGCTGCAGAGCACTCGAGCTCAGTTATTTCAAGTTGTACTTCAACAGGTGCGGTTTCGCAATCTGCAGAGAATGGATCTGCAAGCATTCTGAGTGCAGTATGTTCATTCCTGAACTGCACAAATCTTGTACTGAATGCTTGTTTTACGTCTTCAAGTACATAGCTGTATCGACCCCCAGTTATTGTTCTTTTGGCATGCTAGAAAATGTGTCAGATTGCCTTTCTTTAGCTGGGTTGCAAAAAGGTTCAGTATTTCAAATGCACAGACAGCCTCGAACAAGTGTCAAATTAATCTGTCTTTTCCCTGCAGTTTCAAATTGGGATCATTTAAGTGTCCTGTTAGGTCTGTCAAAAAGGCCAGATCAGCAGTCCATAGAGGTCTTTTCCCTTCTGTTGTAGGAACAGCTTGAGAGCACAGTCAGTTGTTACAGCTGATAGGGTACAGCTCCAGGGTACATTTAAGTGCTGCTTTTTTGAACGCACTGAAAATTTCAACCCCAGTTGTTCTACCATACAGTGGCACTAATGCCGAGAGTTCTTGACAGACTTGGCATGTTTCAGTGACACCACAGATGAATGCTGAGAGCTGTGTTGTATCAGTCACAGTACATCAAAGTAGACAAAAGTACATCACAGTCAATCCAAAATACAGTCTTTAACAAAATCGAAATCAATAAAGGAGTGAGCAGATTTTGTGACGAGTTTAACAATCCCGTAGCTAGCAATGGTACATGCCTCAGACTCCTTTCAGCTCTTTTCAAACACACTTTGTTGATTCAACAGCTGCTTTTTAGTGCTTCAGTCTTATGCTTTCTGTCCTCACCTTGGAGTTTGCTGAGTTTTAGGTGCTTTGCCTTGTAATGCCTCTGTAAATTGTATTCCTTTGCCACCGCCACACATTCCAAGCACACAAGGCATGAGAACACAGCAGGGCTGCTTTAATAAAATAAGTACTTGGATGTCCATTCTGGGTTAAATTTCCTGTGTTCGAGATCAGTGTTTCTTTTTTAGTTGTAATTGGTTTTGACAAAGACATACCACTGATGTAACTTGGATTTACCTTTTTAGCTGAGCTTTTCGGTTTTGTTGTCCCAGTTATTGATGTTGAAAAATGCCAGATGAAAATATTGAATCACACGCTCACTATAAGATGACTATGACTATGATGACTATGGCCAGGAAAATGATTCAAATGTTTGGAAGTGTACAGTATTCTGCAATTTCATGAAATTGCCCCGTAAATTTGATGTGCCAGCATATTTGTTCAAATGTGTCAGCACTTTCTTTTCTTTCTTTCTTCTAGATTGACAGTTTTGCTGGGCCATGTCAGGCCCGCGGGGCTGTTTGTTGTGCTCCCCTGCTCTAGATTTACCATGCAAGCATAAGGGTAAGTTTTCTATAGAGAAAGCTTCTGCAAGTTGTTCTGGATTACAGCATCTGGTAAGTGCTGGAAATGTAAACTGTTGTAAAAAAAAAAAAAAAATTTTTTTTGAGCTTCCATCTTAGCTGGCCCCAATTACAAACATTAGTATTGGTCTAGATGGGAGCATTAATTTTACAATACTAATTAAGCTTTTCATCATCTTATATGTGCACTTACTATTTAGCACTAATTATTATTATATATTATTATTATTATTATTATTATTATTATTATTATTATTATCATCACCATTAACACTACTACAATAATAATTATAATAAGTTTTCAAAATTATAAATTTTTAAATGTGGTTTTCAAAGTGTTGCAGAAAGATAATATGGAAGTAAAACAAAATGTAATGAATTTAGATTAAACAATAAATTCAAAGACTCAGAATGAGATAAAATAGCATTCAAGCAGTACTGACATTCAGGCAGTACTGACATTCAAGATAAAGTGATTTCATTTTTATCCCAAAGTATTTGAAGCATTTGCAGTGCTTAATGTAATTGTTCACAAGAGTTTAGGCAAATCTTGGATGCCGTTTTATTTATTTGTTGCCTACAGGGGGAATCTATTTCTGGTAGGGGTTCATACTGTCTAGCCCTTCAAAATGTTATAGGTTTTTAAACTAGTGTCAGTAAGTAACATGATTATCACACCCAGCTTACCCAAGTTGGTCTTAGAGTTAGTGAGGACAATATCAGAGAGATTGACCACTCCTGAGGACGAAATGATGAACTGAGGGCTGGCAGCAGATGGTGGTGTGCCACTAAATAGTGTCCCATCGTGGTTCATATTCACCTGATTCTGCATTCCCTCCTATAATAATGTAAACGACAAGCAATCTTGAATACCAAGAGTTCTCAAATTATGATTTTTTAACATTTGAAGTCTCACTGTAATACTGTTGGTCACTCTGATTTGTTTAGATGAATTATAAGTACTTGGTAAGCACTTAAATAACCAATGTGAAATGAGCTGGAATTATGAAATATGGGACACACATGTGAACGTTCAAACTCTTAAAAGGCTCTGTTTCAAAACAGCAAAATCTCCTAGTAAAGCGTGCCTTAAGGTGGTATGCTTTCAATGTGCTCGTCAATTGCTTAAGAAGCTATACACTCACCAATCAACATCACCTTCAAGTTCTTACAGAAGTATTTACAGGAGTACAGGGTACAGACTATGACCCATCATTTGCCCTGCAAATAACCTCATTATGTTACAATCTTCATCAGCATTTTCACACAGATTATGCATGATGCTGCAGAATTTTTTTTTTTTGGATAGCTAAATAATTAGGGTTATCTAGGTTTGATGAACTCTCACTCAGGCATGTTTGTAGAAACTGTACCCAACATTTTGTTGTGAGTCGAAAAATAAAAATCACAACGTAGTTCTATTAACTGGTAGTAAATTTCATTTGTTTCATATATATTTTGATGCCAAACAGTTTTCAAAAATCAGTTAAAAGATTGATAAAGCTAAAGCTTTTATTATATGCAGCTCATTCTGCATATCATCATTCTGTCTTCCTAAGGATACAGACATTTATAGAAAGTGTCCAACAGCATACAGTGAGAAATATTTAATTGTAGCAAACAAATATTTAACAGATAAAAGACAAATCAAATGACTTCAGCAAAAAAACACGCACAGACACACAAACAAAACAGTGAAACTAAAGTGATAACACACAGTATGAGAAAGATATATGAGGAAAAGGTCTCCAATCAGAAGCTGTTCTAATAAACAAGACGGTAACATTGATATTACATTTCACCTGGAGTAAGAGCATTAGGTCCGTGTTGCCTCTGTCGACTGCAATACTGAAGGGTGTTTTTTCAAACTTGCTTAGGACATGTGTATCAGCCCCATACTTAACGAGAAGCTCAGCTACAGTCCGGTGGCCATGCTCTGTAGCCCAGTGTAGGGCAGTCATTTTCAGCATATCCTTGGCATTAATGTCTGCTCCACTCTATTACCAACAAGAACATGTTAGGGGGGGGGGGGGTACTTCTGTGTACTTAAATTCACAACAAATTCAAAATTTGTAACTACTGCACACGACAAAACTTCACAAAAACCTGTAGCTTTTAAGAGGTTAACCTGCTCTATTTAACAAACAGGAATCTGGTACAACTACCTTCAGTAGAAGTTCCACAATACTAGAGTGTCCCTCTGCAGCTGCCATGTGCAGCGGGGTGCGGTCAACTTTAGTGCGGGCATCTCTACTGACACCTGCACGGAGCAGCACTTCAGCAGTGGAGTAATGTCCAAACTGGGCTGCTAAATGCAGTGGTGAGGTCCCCAGCTGTAAATATTACGATTTTCCTACTTTAACTTTTAATAAAAATCACAACAATTTTCAAGCAAAACAGATCTATAATAAGGAGAATCACTAAAGATTTACCCAATCTGTAGTAAAAGGTGCGCCATTTGCCATAAGGGAGCGGACCTCATCATCCTGGCCTTTACGTGCAGCCTCTAGTAAACGCTTGCCCAGGTCCACCAGTGACATCTAAAACAGGGAATATACACTGAAAACAGCTATTACAGTACTATATTAATAGGTTATAGCAAAGAAAAGCACTTCCTTAGACACTTAAAAGTTACAGTCTATCACTACTTCACTGCAACATTATTTCACCGCTGTATTTGAGATCAAATGACGAGCAGGTCAGGCAAATGCGCCAGAAAAACAAATGCCTAGTGGTAGACATGTTGGAATTGTAACATATTCTAGCATTTTCGCACATTTTTTCATCTCAATATCTACAGAAGCTCTGAAGAAAAACGTACAAGGAGCGGCCACTTTAAGAAAAACCGAACCCACCGATCATACCGACTATGCAGCGGCTTGGTGATGCGCTTTTGCCATTACCACTGTGGTACACAGACAAATGAGGAGATGAATTGCATAAGAACTGAGTAAACATGTTAACTGTGCTACCATGCTTCTCACCTTATTTATTTTCATAGGTAAGGATGCAACACCAACAGGTTAAGGGTGAACAACCGACAGGCATGAGCTAAAAATCCTTGTCAAGACTTTCAGCGACAAAAAGTATCTGCCTCTACGCGCTCTTAATTCTTAAACAGGTTCTACAATGGAACAGCCAAGTACTGCTGACAGCAATGTTGATGAACAATACATATGCTCAAGTACCACCAGTCAGACTTGGCCTTAGGGCAATACTGGGCAATCATAATGTCAGCCATATCAAGTACTCCATACAAGTGCTGTAGGTCAACTCAGTCACAATCTTCTTTTCAGAAGAGTTTTAGTTCACTAACAGGGATTTCTGCTGGATAGGAGCTTACTTTGTCAGAAGTTGAGCAAGACATGCTTAATCATCAATGAGAAAGTGCTAGGTGCCCGTTCCACTTTTAATGTGGCCATTGCTCTTCCAAAGTACAACACATAAAGCAGTTTTTCCGACTGATCCCCAAAGTTCTGATCTCTATACGTCTACTTGTATTGCCGAGTGTCTTGCCTTGCGCTTACTACACTAGTTAAACATCATAGATGGCTAACTAACTTTTCGCAAGTCAATGCCAAGTCCTAAGCCTACTCCTTTAAAGTAGATGCTATGTAAACTCGCTAGCTATATTAACTAGCTAACTTAAACTTCTACCTGACTAATAAACAGATATTGTCTCAAGTGCAAGCTGATCACTAACGCCAAATGAGCACAGTAGCTGGCCAGCTAGACATAAGTGGAGCCATACGTGCTTCTAGCAGCAAGTGTCAACGTTGATTGTAAAGTAAGTTAGCTAACTAGCTAGCTGTGCTAGCTGTGCCAGCTAGTTCATTGTTAGGTGGATAGGTAGTTAACTAGCTAGATAGCTAACTTTGGAACTTGCTAAAAGTCCAGTTGCTTACCTCATTGGCTAAGCTGCTGTCCAGAAATCGACGTCTGCACCACAGTGTGTGCACGTTAAAACATGAATTTATATATATTTATATTGCAAATACTTATATGATCTTAAACAAACTCAATAAGATATTCGTTACAAGACTTTCAAAAAACATTCGGTTAACTTATAGTTACAATTACCCATGAAAAATGGCGCATTAAAGTTCTTCTTCTTGTGTATGGTGGATTGAAAAACGCAAGCTAATACTACCACCTACATGCAACCAGTGATACGTACAACTACAGACTGTTTCCCTCCTTAACTACAGTACATTAGTGGCAGTTTCCCTACTGGTCTGTCTCACAAACCATGTTCCACTTAGCAAGGGAACATATTTCTAGCATTTGGTCTTACAAACATTTCTCAGTGTTACAGTATGTGTGCTGGTTGTTCTACCTTCTCCACCATATGAGTTACAGGAGCTCTGTTCAGAAAACCAGTCTGTGTCTGGGAAGACTACCATTTGCCTCACGCAGTGCAACACATCTCCTTCGCATAGAGTTGATCAGGTTTTTGATTGTGCAATGTTGGTCCTCTCCTCTTCAATGTCTGTGGATATGTTGCTGGATATTGTCAGGAACTGGAACACGCTGTAATATATGTGATGCAGAGCATCCCGAACATGCTCAATGGATGACGTGCCAGTGAGTATGCTGGCTATGCAAGAACTGGGATGTTTTCAGCTTCCAGTATCCTTGTAACATGGGGCCAGGCATTATCATGCTGCAACATGAGGTGTTGGATGAATGGCACAACAATGGACCTCAGGATCTCATCACAGTAACTTTGTGCATTCAAAATGGCATCAATAAAATGCAACTGTATTTTGTTGTCCATAACATATACCTGCCCATACCATAACCCCACGAATGCCGTACGCCATCGAATGTGAGCATTTGCCTACTCAAGTCAGTTATGACGATGAACTGCAGTCAGGTGTAGACCCCGTCAAGAACGACGAGCATGCAGATGAGCTTCCCCGAGACATCTTCTGACAGCTTGTGCAGAAATTCTTTGATTATGCAAACCTATTGGTGCAGCAGCTGTCCGGCTGGCTGGTAATTCATACATTAGTCAATGTGTTAATATTTGAGACCTTGCTTTACTATACAGACAAAAAAGTGAGGAATGTGCTTGTGCAACTGGGTTAAGCAATATTTATTAAACATTACAATTAATCAGTCATTTTTATTAAGAAATATGATCTGTTCCACTGTGCTTGGACTGTGCTTGGATAGTTTCTCACTATATAATTTCTCTAGCATTATATCTCTTTTGTCATATATTGTCATATATCATGTTGACAATATTCACAGTTCTAGGATCAGAGGTAAAATTCCCGCTCATTTAGTAGCATTTTTGGTCCAAACATTATGAACTCAGATCAGCAGCTTGCACTTCCTAACATTTCAAAATGCATTCAACCAGTGTGACATAATGAAACCTTTTCGATGACAGTCATGTGACCTTTTCATTTTGATATGGACTTTGAAGAAATACGTCAAAACACTGTTCTTCAAATAAATTGATTCAGTTTTGAATCCGAGTCTGACATCACTAGTATTAGAACTCTAGGGCTTGGTGATGGGGCCGACCTCTGACCTCATCATACGCCAATATACTACAAATACACATTGTACTGTACTGCAATACAAGTTTATTCACCTTTACAATTTTATATTGTAAAATATTCATCTCCATTTACCAACCATTGCCACATTTATTGCCATTGTGGGATAAACATAAGCACAAACATCTTCTGATTCTGTTATTGACTAAACAAGCATATTATTATTCAAATTATTAAGAATATAAGAATATATAAAATGAGGCAAAGAGGAAAGACTAACATTTAGAGGAAACACTAATATTTACTGAATAAACTTTAAAAAGCAGTCAGGACAGAACTGTTCATTTCAGAAAGTGGGAGGAACATGCTCCCAGCATTAACAAGTATTTACCCTTGTTTCTCAGTTAATTAATTACCTACATTAGCTAAGAGAATAGAGTGTCTTGATTACATTGCCTGTGCAGACCATCTGCTACTGCTGTCTTGTGTATTAAGGGGTGCATGCTTTCTTTATGCTTCTTTTTAACAGGCAATGATGGGATGTATATATATAATTACATATAAAAACATATAATTAACTTAATAGATTTTTGTATTCTTAATGTATATTGCCCTTATTAAGTTACAACACAACCATGCTTATGTGCAGTATGAACTGCTGGGATATAGGACTATTAAATGGTAAATGTACTGTTGTTGATCTAAATAAATTACTCTTTGCCATTCATTTTTAAAATCCATCCAGAGCAAATTACACACTCCAAAGTAGCATTAATGCTGAAGCAAGCTGAACTGAAGACAACTGGGAGTCACTTAAGACATTCTACATAATTAGCAGGGAGCATGCCAGACTTTCCTGTTCTCTGGACAGTGCCATACATCCAGCCCTCATCGATTGGCTGCACTTTGATGATGACATCATTATCCCGAAAGGAGACTTCATCATGATCTTGGGCTGCGTAATCATATAGAGCACGATAAACTCTCTGCTGTATGGACAGAAAAAAACACAATAAAATTAAGCTTTAAATTAAAGTGTATTCGCTGCATATAGTGTGAACTATACATATTGAAATATATTATTTATCTTGAGGTCATGAGGTAAAGCCTGAAACTGACAAATGAAACTGAAAAGGTGACCAAAGTGAACTCCTCCAGTGATAGGAATGATAGGTCCAAATATTTCACCTGTGCACTGTAAAATGTTTTACAGACACTAACAGTTTATGTAACTCAATAACGTGATTTATTTTAAAGTTCATAGTCAGTCAAATGATGCTTCTGTAGAACTAGAAATTTATTACACTGAAATAGACCTGGATAATGACAATTACTGGTGCATCATATGAAATATAATCAATATGGTCAAAGAAAGTGTTTGTTTTAAATACATATGTATATGTGTACTCCACTTTAAGACAGAAAAAGTGTGTGTAAAGATGAACTCTCACCATGGTAGCAGAGTGAGGTGTGCGGACAGTCCAGCTATTCTGCATGTTGTGCTGTTGATGTTGAACATAACCTTTCTGATGGAAGTGGCTGGTGTGGTGCCTATTCTGCTGGTTATCACCTGCATGAATGGGATGGAAAGTACAGATATTGAAAAATTGAGTTGAAAAATGAAGAAAACATATTGGACCTTCTGCCATCCAGTTCTTCAAGGGATAAAGCTGTGAAAATTTGTTGGTCCTTGTCGAGTCTTGCTTGCTGTCTTGCAGTAGCTTGTGTGTTTTAAACAGCCATTATGTTCTACAAGGTTAATTCATGCATGCACAATGTTCTCTTGCCTGTGCTTGCTGTGTCCTGCAGTGTGGAGGTGCTGCTGCACACCGAACTCCTGTCATCCCACAGCTCAGACCCCAAGGAGCTGCACACAGACTGTGTGCAGGAGGGCACAGGATGCACAGAGTACTGCTGAGTTCTGCCATGAGCCCGTTCTGCACATCCCACATCCACACACATGCAAATATATACCCAGAAATACACACATACATACACATGCACACGCAGATACATACAGGGGAAAAAACAGCAACATACAATGTAAATATTTAAGAAGGAGTATACAGATATGGAGAGGGCACATTATATTACACCACAGCTGCTACAGCGTGTTGCTAATGCATATTATGCTGAGTAACCATATACAACAAACAGAGTACTCACTTTGTGCTAACTCTGTGCAGATTTATACTTTACAGTGTAATTTCCATTATGCCTGTACAAAGTATTTGTTAAGCACTTTTGCACAGTTTATTACTCTGTAATCAATCTGTAATTAAGCATATAGCTGCATTGTAACAAATCATATAAATTATTACAAAAGATTAATATATATATTCAATGTTATATATAAAACATTGGAAAAATATTCAAGAAAAAATAACTTATTGAATATTATTAAAGTTATATGTAATTGCATTAGAATATGGAAAAATATTCAAATTCATGAATGGAGCACAGCAGTATTTACATAATTACAGAAGTATGGAAATTAAATAGGTGTTTGTATGTTTGTGTTTGTGTGGTCAGTTGGAGATGGAGGGTGGAGTTGGATGCATCAGTACCAGACATTCTGCGAAGGCTTTTCGACTGAATGTTGTCCTCTACAGGGTCAAAATCAAATATGGAGCCTGGATCAGTCCGCCACACCTTAAGGTCTTTAAATTAAATTAATTTCAGGGCATGTAAACGTAAAAAATACATTACAAACAGTAACTGAAAAAGAATGTCTGAATAAGAATAAGTTCATCTTGGGTCTGAATAAGTTCATCTTGGGTGATCATTAATTTACCTTTAAATTAATTGGTGACAGACACAAATGATGCTCTCCATACAAACAATATCTACAGCAGTGATAACAGAACCTCATGTGCTACAGTTCAAAAGCAAAGTCCGCGTGATGGTCCCTTAATTACAGAATGGTCTGTTTTAGGCCATTGGACACACATAATTCTCATTTTCAGACAGCTTTCTTCCATTACATACTATTATTAACAAAAAGTAAAATTCAACTCTTAACCAATAAATTTAACAGTGCATTTGAAGATCTTGGATAATTCACTAAAATTATAAATGACAAACAGGAAGAAATTAGACCAGAAAAAATAATAGGACAAAAGCAATGCAACCCAGGACAACAACAAACAGCTAAACATACAATGGTCAAAATCTAGATCTGAGTCAAATCGAGAATTTGTGGCGCAATTTGAAAGGTATGTACCAAAGGTCTCGTCCAACCAACCTGAATAAGCTAGATTAAATCTACCAGGATGAATAAGCAAAAATCACTTCCATTGTGCAAAGCAGGTACAAATGTACCCAATAACTTAAAGCAGTTACTACAGCAAAAGATGGTTCTGCCAAGTAAATTAATTTTGACTTGTACTTAAAAAAATACTTTAAAAGCATGTAAATATACTGGCTTGAGTAATCCATGTGTCATTTATAATACAGGTGAATCTGACAACATAAGGGGTTGGATACTTTTGCAAGTCACTATAATTTTTTTAATGAAGTTTTAGGTGTATCTAGTCAATCCACAATTCATGTTTCAGCTCTGATTAAATTTAGCCAAGGGCAAAAATAAGAGGCTGAGCAACAAGAATTAAAATTTTAATTCCATTCTTCACTAACCGACAGCAGTATCTTCACTTCGCTCCATTCCAACCTTCTGGTGGTCAGGAGTGTGGCTTCGTCCCCTGGTCTGGTCACAGTCCTTATGACACTTGGCCTGAGGGGGAATCGGACATAATGTGTGAATGTGTAAGTTAGGACAGGTTGGGTAAATCTAGGGATTTTAAGGAAAAAGCAATGCACAAGCACACACACACAATGCAAACACACACACACAAACACATACACACACACACACCTGCATTGCAGTTAGTTGCAAAATATTGCTCTTAGTTACAGAGACATGCTTTCTAACATGCATGTGAATTAAGTGGCAAATTACACAATTATGAAAAGCAAATCATATGACCAAATCTGTGAGTACACACATAGTGATAACCCTACTGATATGATACCATGGAGATGATGTCCTGGGATTTCCGAACACGTCTCAACTCAGGTGTATCTAGCACTGTATGTGAACAACCCTTCATCTCCTGAAGATCACGCTGATATTTTATCTGAAATAAACATAGACTCAGTCATAAATATGCAGTAAATCTATGCTCAAAACATTGTGTAGTCATAAACTTCCCGTGAAGTTTTTTTTTTTAACAATAAATGTGTTTTAAATAAGTTATTTGATTATATTTAAAATGGTGTCATTAATACCAGGTTATCACAGTACTTGGGGTCATTAATAACTAGTTATCACAGCACAGCAGTGATCCATATGACACTAGCTTGTACTAGAATGACCATGAAATCATGGGACCATATTGTTCACACAGTTATTGACATGAACTAATAATGCAGAGCCACAGAAAACCAAGAACGATGACCATCTAACTGTACAGTTGCCTTTACTTGTGAAGAGCAATACATTAATAGACCTATAAAAAGATACAACACCTAAAAAAGATTTACTATATTACATTACATCCGAAACTGTATCTAAAATTTCCAACACAGTCTACCTAATATCATATGGAAGTAATTAATCCCCTGCCCTTACAGTGTATTTGACTGATACATATACACAGGTGTTGATCTGTAATGGTTGTACGTACAGCGCTGATGTTCTCCTGGTTCCTCCGAACTCTCTCCATTTCAGGAGTGTCCTTGACCGACGTCCCACTACCCACCTCCTCCCTGTACTGTACCTGCATTAGTATAGCCCAAATATTCACAGAAGGACATCACCAAACATCCATGTGAATAACTTTATATATACAACGGCATACCTTAAAAATCCCAATACTGATTAACCCTTAATTACTAGTCTTAGGGTCAGCTCTAACCTTAACCTTTTAGTAGTCCTAGGGTTAGGGTCGGCTTTTAAATACTAGTCATTGTAGTCCTCATTATGTTCACAACCTGACATTGCTGTAAAGGTACAACCCTGCTGAGTTGTACAAATCTTTATATTAAACTTTAATATAATTGCATTACTGTCACAGGCTAGAAATGTGTGATTAAGTAAAATAGAAACATACGTCACTAATCTTCTTGGTGTTTTCTTTAGCCAGAACAATCTCTGGAGTCTCTGTGACTGAGGACATCAGTCCCTTCATTAACTTTGAGTCCCAGGCGTACCTCAACTACACATACATAAAAAAGACACATATGTGAACATGTACACAAGAAATTATACAAGTAAAAAAAACAGGAGTTTTGCTTAGCATAAACTAAAGTAATAATACATAAAACAAACCTCTTTCTATCTACCTGTATGTGTGTGAAACCTGAGCATTTGCGGAGGCTTTTACAGGTGACAATTAAAGAACTATTGTGGTTCACTAGATGGCTACTGAAAATCTTCATCACCTACATCTCTCTTCTCTCTGCTAAATTGTCCTGAGAAAATAATTGCATGCTTTGTTGTTGATGGTTTTAGAAAGCTATATGCTTAATCCATGAGTGGACTTTATTCAATTTTTTTTTGTCTCAGACCAGCAGCTATTTTTTATGGGAGGTCAAATGAGCATTATGGCCCCAGAAGTAAGGTCTTCTTGCAAACATTTTTCTGTAAGGTTGCTGTGTTATTAGTGTAAAAAGCAACATATACAAAACAAAAGTGAATGGAGGTGTCACTGACTGAGCTGATGTTACGCTGGTTGGTCTTCACTCTCTCCATCTCTGGAGTATTTGGTATTGTTCCATATGAGTTCCTCACTTTCTCTGCATCATTCTTATACTTCTTCTGCATACACAGATGTGCACATAACACAAATATGTTCAAATATCAGATACAAACCAAAGCAAAACAAACACAAAAACAAAAACTTTATGGTTGCAGAGTTGGAGGGAAAGATGTCATGGCATAGATTGTTAGTTAGATGCATTATGGGTTTTAGTGTTAAAAAGGTCAGCAATGTGTATTAGATTTTTCATAAGATTGCACTCTACAGGCAGTATATATTATGCCATAAATCTCTCTAATGTTACTGGTTTTCCTCTGGACTGTTCCATACTGTCACCTAAGAACTTTCATCTTCTCAGCCAGTTAGTACTTACTATAGCCTATACATCAATGCCTTATCCTATCCAGTGTTTGGCTTATGTAGTTTCAGCCCACCTTATATTTAATATGCATGTCAAGACCTTCTGTTCATTTTTCTTTTCGCAGGAGTGCCTTAATGGATATATTATCTATATTTAATGAATCAAGAGAACTTTCCATTGCTGTCTAAAGTGTGCATGTGAGTTTTGGGCGGCTTTCCCGCTCAGTTTGTTATGGACTTCAATATTTGCAACCTCTTATGTGTTCATGAGAAACCGAGTGCCATTGTTATTAGTAAGTAAATTGCGAGTTGTGATTAATTCATGCAAGCCACTTTCCATAATAATTTAACGTGCATCGACTGAATGGGTATTAATTTGTGCTTGGCTGATAAATTAGATGTTATTTTGATATCACCTTAGTTGTAAATGCTTTTCAGTTAGCTACTCAGATTCACTAAGTCCATTGTATTTAGCATTGTTACTGATTATTTAATATATTTCTGTTTGTTCAATTGTCTTTTTACTACAGAAACCACACATATATTTGGACAATTCTGCAGTTAATTCAAGTCTACAACTGGCATAGATGTGTGTAAGATTAAACCATGCTCAAGGACATTCTTCTCTCCTGTTCTCATTGGAAAATCTGTCATGTCTGTAAATGTAATAAAGAACTGCACTAAAGATCCCCCACTTTAGAAAAGTTACAAGCTGGGGCTTCAGTATCTAACACCTCTGTAACAGTGAGGTAGGTGGTTAATGTCTGACCTGGCTGTAGACGTCTTTCAGATATGCTGCATGAAGGAGCTCGGGAGAATCCGTCACTGTGCCAAATGAATTATGCTTTAGCTCCGCCCGCTGTTTGTAGGACAGCTATAAGAGTACACAGAGCGGGATAAATGAATACCTCTGATCACAAATTAAAAAAAAAAAAAATTTTGCCTTTCAATACAGCATTAACCCGAACAATAAAACAATTTTTCAAAATTTTGTAGAAGAGAAATATTTTGAATTGTTATTTTAAATAAAGTTAAATCACACCTGTAAAAAAAAAACAAAAAAACCTGCATATGAAAAAATTAACGTTACAGTGAAAGTTGCAGAAAAAGTAGCAATTTTGCAGACCAGGCAAAGTTTGCACATTAGTCAGGGCAGTTCCACTGGACCTCTCAGTGTTTGTTCATAGTAGTTCTACATCATATTGATTCACTTACACTTATGGAATCTTTTATATGATTTATTAGTTATTTATAAGTTATTTTACAGTGGCCAAGAAAACTCAAAAGAACCATTTGTTATTGATTACATTCAGTCTCTGTGGCACCAGAAGGAACATAGGGTATCTTCTACTTTCCCTCATAGGCTCCTGCAAACCCATCCTGGAGCTCCTGACTGTCTAATGTCACAGCCTTCAAATTTCCTTGGGGGTTTTCCTTGGTCATCATCAGTAACATTTATATATCACCTCAGGTAGACACAGACACTGCCTTTTATGATTTACATACTGGCCTGACCATTCAGTGGCCATTCTGAAAGATGCTCTGAAAGATTTAGACTCGGACATGTTCTGGCGCAGCTCTGATGACATTTCGGAAGCCATCCGTTATTGTTCTGGATCCAATGAAACCCCGAATAGAATCAACCATCAGCCTAAATAAGCTTGTCTTTAATAACAAGCAGAAGGCCTATCTGGAATAGGTAACTCAGAAGAAGAAATACCTGAACCATCTCAGATGGCTCCTCTGAACTTGGAGGAGCAGTCGCTCTACTCCAAGCCTCTCCTAGATTGCCAAGCTCCTCAATATTTCAGTGTAGCCCATTAATGTTTGGTATAATATGAAGTAAAAACTACCATGATAAAGTAGATATAAGCTGTATAGTGGTATATACAGAATCAACAAGAGGCCTGAGTGGGTGTGTGAGACATCTCACCTGGCTGGTGACCTCTGTTGCCTTCCTAGTCCTCTGCATCTCCATTGTATGAGGACTGATGTCCATGCCTTTCCCTATGATCTCCTTTTCCAAGTCCTTACGGTACACTTTCTATTAGAACATAAATAAATAAACAATTGAAACCACTGAATTTGGGTTTTTTTTAATTATAGAAAACATATGTCTGTTTTAAATAATAATTTCATTAAATAATAGGAATTGTAAGCACTACTTTTACCTTAAAATCCATAGCTTGAAGGAAGTAAAGTATTGACACACTGTATATATTTATATTGTATTAATCTGCTGCATTACTTCATGGTCTCAAATAGAGTTTAGCTTTGTTATCATACATGTGCTGCTATACCTCACTACGAATGCGTTCAGCGTTCTTGACCCGCAGGAGATCTGGTGTTTCTTCTAGACCAGTCAGGCCTTTGCCTTTCACGTCCAGCTCAAGGTCCTTCCTGTATTCCTTCTGTCAATCATAACAGACATACATTTTTTTAAATTTATCTTTATTTTTTAGAGCTGATCATTTCCTGTGGACAGTGTTCTATGCTCTCAGCATTGTTGGTTTAAGGTGTTGCTGACTTTCCTAACTTCACAGGACTAATGGCATTGCATACTCAATTATACAGAAATTTCTGTTCTTACCTCACTTAGGAGGCTGCTGGCATTGCGTGCTGTGAGGTAGCCAGGTGTTAATTCTACATCCACCAGAGATTTTCCTTTAATGCTCTCATCATACTCCTTACGATATACTTTCTACACAAGGAGATGAAATGACATCTTTTGGAGAATGTTATAAAAACATGTTATAAAACACTAATGTTATAAAACACTGTAAGAATGTACTGTCATAAAACCACATCTAGGAGTAGTGGAAATATCTCAGAAATGACACAACACCAAGAAGAATAAATGATATTTTGCATTAAATTTTTTTTAAGGCAAATAGTAAAAGTGGACATTACCTCACTCAGCATTTTCTGAGCCTCCTTGGACATTTTGTAGAACTGTGTATCAACAAACTCCATCTGTGATTTACCCTTGTCCTTCTCATACTCGTTTTTGTACTTTACCTAATTCCACATTCAGCAGTTACACATGTTAACAAAAACATGGAATAGACACTTAGACTTCAGAACAAAACAAAAATAATAAAAAATGTAGCTTGGACACTGAATATTGAGATTCTTGTTCAATATCGGTGTAAATAGGGGTACATTTTTAATAGCTGTGCAGAAATTATATATACACAAAACATATACACACACATCACTGGGTGATGAAATGTGGTCTGAACTCACCTTACTACTAAGGGCTGCATTTTCCTTGTGATGCCGCTGTTCTGCTGTGTCAAATGCTAAGTGATACTGTCCCTTAGCTTGTTCATACTTCATCCGGTACTGCACCTGATAGAAAGCATTCCAAGGTCTTCTAAATGCTAAGTAAATTGAACACAATTCTAATTCTTGATTCTAATTCTAATTCTGGGTTATATATTTTTTCAACCCTTTTGCAGGTTCATTCATAAAAAACAAAATCATGTTTATGTCATGTTTATGTCTATTTATGTCCAAGTGCTTAGCATCTTGGCTTTTCACATGCCTTTAACACATGCCTGTTCAATTTCCATCCTCTATTTTCAGTACATCCATGCTCACTTTGCTCAGATTCATGACTTTGTTTTCTCTGATCTACACAATTGTGTTTAAAGAACTGTGACATGGGTCTATTTATTTTTTGTGTGGCTGTCTCTTATTAGGAAGCAATTTCTATACATTTTTACACATTTATCATAACATTAATATTTTAATATGGCAGTGGCTAGAAGGAATATGGAATACCGTACGTTGCTCTGAATTCTGCTGGCGTGCAGAATATGGCCCAGATGGAGGAGGTTGGGTAAATCAGTAGCAGATTTGTGGATTTGATTCTGATTACTTTTGTATTTAACCTGAAGCACAAAAATACAAAATTACTCTCTTAAATGTTAAACATAAAATTACCTCTGAAAAGTCAATGGATTTTTTTTTTTAACTGTAATTAAAGCTATAAATATTTAATATTTCATTACATCACATATACCAAGTTAATCAAATAGCAACTTTCCAACAATGACCTGTTACTCAGGTTGGATGCAGCAGTGTATCGGCATGTTCAGTAACAATGGTGACATTGGCATGGACCAACCCCTTGGGTGGCATAAAGAAGAGATGATGGGAAGAGCCAGATTAAAAGGGACCTCATCCTCCCTAGACATTACTAGATAGCAGTGCCAGCCCAAACTAATTCTTCATAATGAATATCAAGAGAGATGTCACACCCAGTAAGTTATAATAGTCCAATTAATTGTGATAATTGTCTATAATAACCAGGTGGGCAGTCTGCTAATTTTGTATATAGCTATTATTTGCAAGAATGAAGCAGATTTTTCAGCTATTCTTGACTATTTAAATGTTTCTCACTTTCCAGGGGATTTTTATGGCTGTAAGCAAGGAACCGTAACATCCCAGGGTCTGTGAAAAAACTGTAGTCACCTGACTGGCGAGGGCCGAAGCAGCTTGGGCGTGTTTAAATGACACACATTCGCTTGGGTTGTAGTGGGACTTCTGTCCTTTCTGGTCTGTCTCAAACTTATGTTTGTAGCGTACCTTTGGAAAGACAGAACATGCAGTCGAGAGACAGAGAGGGAGAATGAGAGAGGTCTCCAAGCAGACACCCAGAACTAGTAAAGACTTGCCGTGCCTTCCTACTGCGTTCTTTGTCAGTTTAGTTCAGTAGCTGTTCCCCTGTTTCTCTGTTCTACAGCAGAAAACACTGAATCCCTACCCCAGTAAGCCAGACGGGCCCTTTTTCTCACCTTTGTCCAGGTTGGATGCACCAGTGTATCATCATGTTCAATGTTTGCTGCTACACATTTCCCACAAATTGCTCTGGTAAGCAACTTAGCTCCCCTGGATAGTCCTGAACGTATTGTTTCATTTATCCATACTCTGTGTTACTGATCTCTGCCATTAGATGGCTATACCACAGTACTTGCTGTGGTGGATTGTTTCTCTAAATCACATCAATTCATCGTTGCCTCCACTGCACTCCAGGTATCTGAGGCTCTTTTCTAGTAACGCTAACCTTAACATCTCCGACTGGAGTTCCCAGTTCATGCCCCACAATGCTTTCACAGAGAACCTGAGAATCAATCTTGGTAGTCAAATAACCAGGCACTGATGCTCCTCAAAAGTTTCTCTTCTTGGATCATTAGTGTAAAAACCAGAACTCTTTCTAAAAGCACTTTGCTCAGTCTCTCGGTTTTATACTCTGATACATTTTGCCCAAATCCAACCTATTTTTATGCATTTTCAGGTTCAAAGTGCATGTCAACCCCATGTCATTAGACATGTCATTCCCAAAGTCTAAATGACATATTTCCAGTGATATATTACCTCTCAGAATGGGAAGCATTTATACCACAGGTGAAGTCATAACTGCTCAGGCAAATTCCTTTTCTAGTGTCCCACAAAGTCTGTTCTGACATGAAATCGAGGTGACTAGACTTTTCTCACCTGGCTGGCGAGTTTGGAAGCTTCCTTTGCATGTTGAATATCACTCCGTGCCAACAGTGCCTCGTGGTTGTAGACGTCCACTTTGCTCTTGTTCTTATAAGCCACCTGTGGGAACACAAATGTCAATGCAGTGGTGTTTAGCACATAATGAGCTTAAGATCCAAATATGGAGTAAGTGACAAAAATATTACTCTATATACAGAACTAATAACTAATAATCACACATTAGTGGAAATCAGTGGATCTGCTGAAACTGACCATTGTAATGAATTTGCAGAATTCTTATAAAATCCGGTATGCACTTGATCACATATGATCACATAAGACCTGCTGAACATCATTCATCGCTCCTGACGTTTTAACGTGTGAGTAAAGGACAGTGTGGGACAGTGTGGGAACTCACATCACTTGCTAGTTTCGTAGCGTGTGTGGCATTCAGAATGTCTGGTCTGTCTGACACTTCATGGAACTTATGCAGCTCCTGTATCCCCTTCCTATAGATCACCTTAAGAAGCAAAGAAGAGATAACAAAAACTTACGTGCTGAAGTCAGTTTACAACAAAAACAGAACTGTTACAGCAAAATAGAATAAATAGAAAACATTTTGCCACATCAACAAGATTAGAATATGAAAACGTGTAATGAATTGTAAACTGTGCATTTTATTAGTGCCTTTCAATAGGCAAATTCGTTCAATGGATTTACACAATTGATGTAGTACTGGCATGTTCTCTGCCCCACCCACTGATTTGATCCATCCACCCCACCATGTGCTTTGCTCCATCCACCCTACCATGTCCTTTTAGGTTTCGGTTTCTGTGTTTGCCTGCATCTAATTTGACTCTCTGTTAGTTCATTGTATGCAAATGTTTCTTGTTTCTGTTCATTTTCCTGTGAATTTATAGCCCCTGTCCTCAGGACTCATTTGATGGCTACTGACATGCATTTCATGTTTACCCAAGTTCGAGGTTCTCCTTTTATGAATTACATATTATATTCTGTGTTTCTCTGCATCCTGGTCACATGACCATAGACTGTATACAGGATTACGGTTTAGTATTTGCCCATAATAAATGTCGCTCATCTCTGCTAATGCTCTACCTCACTTCACTCTGTGGTCACTTCATTTACACTCTACCTCACTTCACTTTGTGGTCACTTCATTTACACTCTACCTCACTTCACTTTGTGGTCACTTCATTTACACTCTACCTCACTTCACTCTGTGGTCACTTCATTTACACTCTACCTCACTTCACTCTGTGGTCACTTCATTTACACTCTACCTCACTTCACTTTGTGGTCACTTCATTTACACTCTACCTCACTTCACTTTGTGGTCACTTCATTTACACTCTACCTCACTTCACTCTGTGGTCACTTCATTTACACTCTACCTCACTTCACTCTGT
>JAOYMR010000027.1:9776052-9789190 GCA_025802075.1 Tenebrosternarchus preto
GTGTAGTTCTGCAATTATGTTGCCTACAGTACAAGTCAAAAGTTTAGACACACCTGACTGAATGTATGTTTTTAATACATAACGACATAAAAGATATTAAAGACAGTAAAGACATTTTAATCTGACGGATTAGGCTTTAATTTGTTTCTTGATAATTTGGTAATTTTTCAACATGTGATCATTTCTTCAAGACTCATGGAAAAGCATCACAGGCGGCTGCTTCATGCAGCTGGAGAACATCACTAGTGTGGAGCTGAGGAGGACAAAGGGTGGCTACTTTGAAAGATCTAAAATTTAAGATAAATATTGACTATCACAGTATAATCATATACAGTATGTGTTACCTCATTGGTTTGATATGTTTCTGGGGTTTTTATTGTAGAAAATACTACTAATAAGCAATAAGTAGGTGTATCCAAACTTTTGACTGGTACTGTACACTCATATTCATAACTTGCTGCAGGCTAGAGATAACAGTTGGAAAACAAATATCTGGAAATACGTGACTCTTACAAAAGTAGGTTTATGAAATTCTTCATTGGCTTCAGTGGTTTTAACGTTGTGACAGTTTGTGGCACAATTGCTGGTTATATGAATGAGTTTTACCTCACTCTGCATGTGGGACACCATTTTGGCAAACTGGGTCTCTGTGGTCTCTGGCAGCAGTGAGTAGATACTTGAAGAGACGTTCTTCTTCGCTTGCTCTTTATACTTTACCTGGAATATAATCATGGATTTCACATACAATGTACCTCAATTTATAATGTGGCTTGATTAACTTAAGCACATAATTCCACACGTTTTCATATTTTAGCCATTTTGATAACTGTCCTTCTTATTACAGTCTTTAGCCTTTAACCTGAATTCTTACAATACCTCACTCAACAGAGCTGAGATCTTTGCAGCAAACTGACTGTCAGTGGTACATGGAAGATGAGAGTAGAGATTGCAGGAAACAGTCTGTTTACCACTCTGTTTATACTTGTTCTGTAAAAAAAAGAAAGTCATTCGCTACATAAATGTTTAGAATTATACTTATAAGATCTATATAAAGAAATAGTACAATTGTATCATGAGCGGATGAGGGGTGGAAGGGGTTGAGGATGTTTGAGGTACCACACTCTGCAGCGCTGAGGCGTCTTTGGCGTGCTGTGTCTCTTTGGTCACTGGGAGCAGGTGGTACAGAGAGGAGGAGGCCTCTTTTTTCCCTGCCGCTTTATATTTGCTCTGTCACAAACATGCTGTTATAAACCTCAAACCACCAAGGTAAAAAAAAATACTTTGCTGACATATCAGTTTTAATAAATCTTGTGACTATTTCTATATTTTTTTTACATGAGGAAATCAGTGTTTCTTTAAAATTACTAAATGATTACAGATAAAAAATTCCTTTGGCAGGTTGGTTGAAATATTGTTGATGTCTTATTTTCTAAGACGTAAACACTTTTCTATATTAGAAAATATTGTTTTTCCAATTTTCTTGACTAATTGTTCTCTTATCTGTTATAATCAAGAAAAATGTGAAAATTGTCTATTTCTCTGCTTAATACTGCATTTCATACTAAATGAAAATGTTGAATATAACATAAGGCGTGTTTAAAAATAAATACTGATTTCTCAAAATGGACTGATAACAATGGCAAGATAACAGAAAAAACAAGGAAACATTATCAGGTAAAAGTAAAGATAACACATATCTGGACAGTGTGAGCACAACACTTGTAGTACTGCTCACAGAGTGACCTTTACATTCACAGTCATTATGTAGTACAACTGCTGGCTGTTTCCTTGTGAATTCAGTTTCTTTCTACACAGCTGCCTAAAGTTAGAGTATCTTGAACAAATTGAATATTTAAGATATTCATTCATTCAAGATCCTTCTTTTTTGCCTATTTTTTTCAGTGGCATAAACTATAATGCATCACCTTTGCAAGGCCTTTAAAATGTTTATTGAGAATAACATTTTTGGAAACCAAAAAATGTTGAATATGAATAAATGAAAGCTAATTTAATAATATTATACATTCATGCAGAGACAGACATATGACATATTATACACACACTACACATCCAACACACAATACACACCCAGAACACATTACATATAAAGCACACGCTACACACCCTCTATACCCAACACACACTACACACCCAGAACACATTACATATCCAGCACACGCTACACACCCTGTATACCCAACACACACTGCACACCCAGAACACATTACATATCCAGCACACGCTACACACCCTCTATACTCAACACACACTGCACATTCTACACACCCTGTATACCCTACACACCCTGCATGCCCAACATCCACTACACACCCTGCATACCCAACACACACTACACACCCTGCACAACTTTCACCATAGCTGCAAAAGCCAAATACGCTACAGAATTGAGTTGTGTAGTATTAGGGTTATAATTATACATAAGAATAATAACCTACATACAATACACATTTTTAAACATCACAGGGCATAAAAATGTTTAATTCATATAGCACCTTTATCACACCGAAGGTCATTTTACAGACACATCTAAGCATAGGAAATAGTAGTACCACCTACCTCACTCAGTGTGGGAGCCAGTTCTTTAGCAAACTGCGTCTGCAGGGTCTCAGGTAGCTGAGCATACAGGCAGGCAGACAAATCTATTTGACTTTCTTTTTTGTACTTATTCTGCAATAACAGGATGGGAGAGGCAAACAAAATCTCAAATCTCAAGTATTTTATTATATGTGTATAACAAATTATATCGCACATATTACAAACTCCAAAATTACAAACTAAATTTTGGGCATGAAAAGCATGAAATGCCTCCCTCCTCTTCCTCACCAGAATACTGAACACCAGTGTGTAAGTTGCCTTCTCACACAGTTTGTTTCTGTGTTTTCATGTTTAATCTCAGTGTTTGTGTCATAACTGACTGCACTTCAGTGAGTGTGTGTCTGTAGCAAACAGACCATTCATTCTTGAGGAAAATACTGAAAAGCTTAAATGTAATATCATAATTATCACCATACATAATACCACATTCACAAGTGTGTGAAACGAAAATAAAGAAAGTCTGTTTTGTCACTGCACAAGTGCAAACCACACAGCACAGACTCCATACCATCACAGGAAATCATAACATTATTCATGATTAACCCTCCAGTGTGACCTACCTTACTCTGTAGCTCAGACTGCTGTTTTACAAACCGGGTCTCCTCTGTTTCTGGCAGGACTGAGTAACTGCTTGCCTCCTTCTTTGCCTCCTCTTTATATTTGACCTGAAAGAAGAATGACTGTCATGATAACAGAACTGATATGAGTTTGAAGTCTCACTACTTTGTCCACTCAACTCCCTCTCGCTGGGTTGAATATGTGGGTTGTTGTACAAAACAAAGATTGAAACTGGAAAAACATGCTCTAATGCAAAGTGTATAATAGCAGAGGCATACAGTGGTGTGAAAAAGTGTTTGTCCCCCCTTCCTGATTTCTTATTCTTTTGGAAGTTTGTCACACTTAAATGTTTCACATTACCAAACAAATCTAAATATTAGACAAAGACAAACACAATTAAACACAAAATGCAGTTTATAAATGAAGGTCTTTATTATTAAGGGATAAAGAAATCCAAACCTACAGGGCCCTGTGTGAAAAACTGATTTCCCACCCACTGTTATTAATTAACATAAATTAACTGTGGTTTCTCACATCTTTGAAAAGCTGAGTTCAGTTTCCCTAGCCACACCCAGGCCTTGATTACTGCCACACCTGTTCTCAATCAGGAAAGCGGGACTGCTTTAAAGAGCTTACAAAATATAGGACAGTGGTATTATTTTATGAATTTCAAACTTGGCAAGCAAGAGGAAACTGTGTGCAATCGTACTTGACTGTAAATGTTGGAAAGTCTTGTAGCAAGCTGTGTGTCCATGGTGTGTGGAAGCTGGGTGTAGAGAGAACATGCCAGAACTTTCTTCCCACTTTCCTTATACTTGAGCTATAAGGGGGGTGAGGGATGGAGTTTAAACAGACATGAGACAGTGAGAGTTACACAGCCTTCTTAAACACAGTCAGTCAAAAACATGTTTGCTTGTTTAGTTTTTACTGGAGTTAGTTCAATTTCATTCAAGCTCATTCTGAATCAACCCAAACTTGCCTCTGAGTTTTACTGAGTTGCTCAGTAATCTCACAGACCTCTGTGTGAGGTTCTATGCTACTATATGTCATACTGTTATCTATAAAATGGAGATAAAATTCCTGCTTCAGGGTGGCTGTATTTAGCTATGTGATATAGCAAATGACAAAAGCAATATTTATAAATCTGTTGGAGACTTGATGCCACATAATACTACAAAGGACTTGTCAATTGTTTTTATTTTTAAATCAAACTAATTAAAAGGAAAGTCAAAAGGTGCAGGTAATGGTAAAAAGAAACTACAGTGAAAAACAACCTCACTCTGTAGTTGGCTGGCCTCTTTAGCATGCTGGGTCTCCAATGTTTCTGGGAGCTGACAGTAAAGAGGCCGGTACACCTGATCCTCACCTGCTTCTTTAGATTTAGACTGAATGTACAGACAAAGGCACTTATGAGGACAACAACATATTGTGTAAATAACTTAATGTATCATATTTTACATAAGATATAAAATGACCATAACAAACCCTAGTAAATATTTAAACTGTTTTCTGTTTCACCAGAAATTAAGAGTTTGCTCAATGAACTCTGCTCCTGCAAAATGTCACATGTTCATTTTTCTGAGATATGGATAATTCTCCACCAACTGTGAAACATATTTCACCTCACTCAGTAGATCACACACAGCTTCTCCAAACTCAGTCTCTTGTATGTTTGGAGTCGAGATAATCGACTTCCCCTTCTCTTTGTAATTGATCTAAAGATAATAAGAAACTGTAAAATCCTCTGAAATTAATAATAAATATCAGTTGTTGTTAAACTGAAATGATTTATTGCTATTTATTGTGTTTTCTCTGTTACCTTAAATCTACAGTGACCGAAATTCCATTCCTGGCCTGTGTGGAGTTCGCACATTCTCCCTGTGTGTGTGTTTCCTCTCCCACCATCAGAAATGTGCATGTTCAGTAGCCTGACATCTCTAAATTGTCTGGGTGTGTGCGTCTGTGACAGACTGGACTCCTACCCTGTGCCACTGGGACAGGCTTTGATAACATGAAATGAATTCAGTGTAGTTTCTGCATTTGGTTTTGTCATTAAACCTTTGTACTTGCTGCAAATGCACATGTTGCAAATAATTTATTTTTTGTTTTAAAATCAGATGTGTCTTTGACATTTTGAATGAGAATGAGTGTGCAAGCACCTGACTCTGTAGTGCTGTGACCTCTCTGGCATGTTGAATTTCCATGGTGTCGGGCATCTGGGAGTACAGGGCTACGGACTGCTGCTTTTTCACTTCTTCTTTATAGTTCAGCTGAGACATTGATCAGAACAATCATTTTGAATGATCTAATATCTGAATTCATTTTAGAATTCAAATGAAGTTTTTTTTTTGTGTACTGCTACACTCTTACATTACTCTGAAGCTGGGACACCCTTTTGGCCTGCTGAGTCTCTAGCGTCTCAGGTAGTTGAGAATAGAGAGAGGTAGGGGTACATTTCTTCCCTGCTTCCTTGTATTTAAACTAGTTCACACACACACACGCACGCACACACACACACACACACACACACACACACACACACACACACACACACACACAAATAATAAAGTTTATTTAATAAACTGTGAAATGGATTTATGCAAACCAGTTCTTCAGGTGGATGATGCAACAAAATCATATATCTGTGTGTTAGAGAATATGAGAGAGAGAAAAACAGGTACAGTGAAAGAGAGAAAGAGAGATTCTGAGATACAGGATAGATAGGAGTTTAATTGCTGTGTGTGTGTGTGTGTGTGTGTGTGTGTGTGTGTGTGTGTGCGCCCAACAGAAAGTATTCATACTCACGTCACTCTGGAGCTGATAGGCCTCTTTAGCATGCTGGGTCTCCAAAGTCTCTGGCATCAGAGAATACAGGGAAGCTTCATTTTTCCCCTCCAGTTTATACTTATTCTGTATTGCACACAAGCATTCACATAACCGCACCAAAAAAAACCACCCATACATGAATATTTGTTAGTTTTAGACTCCTAACAATTTTAAACTTCAATTGTTTTACTGTGTTAGGAAACTTTCTATAGCATAGCATGGTGAAATAAAGTTGTTAACAATCCAGCTAAAAACCATTTTGCTACCAGGCAAGTTGCGAGCGTGTGTGTATGTATTAGTACTTGACTCTGTGTGTAGGTATTTAGGTGAGTGTGCGCGTGTGTGTGTGTGTGTGTGTGTGTGCCCAACAGAAAGTATTCATACTCACATCACTCTGGAGCTGATAGGCTTCTTTTGCATGCTGGGTCTCCAAAGTCTCTGGCATCAGAGAATAAAGGGAAGCTTCATTTTCCCCATCTTGTTTGTATTTGTTCTGTAATACACACACATAAATCCACACACAGACCCCCCCATCCAGCACACACACATGTAAAATGCAGGCAAGGCATGCATCTGCTGAGAGACACAACCACCTGGCAGAGATCACAAATAGGAACATATACAAAACGTATGAGCTGGACACTCCCAAGTCCAAATAGGAGGAACTGCAGAGAGTGGTGGAGAACAACAAGGCTAAAATCCTGTGGGACCTCCAGATCCAGAGAGATGAACAAACAATGGCAAACCAAGCAGACATCATGACAGTAGACAAGATGCAGAAAACAGCAGTGGTAATAGATGTGGCAGTCCCAAGTGATGGAACCATCCAAAAGAATATGAAAATGCCAACAACTGAAACTGGAAGAAACAATTTAAAAGGTTAACACCAAGGTTGTCCCATTGGTGATAAGGGCTCTTGGGACTGTGGCCTCTAAGTTGGAGGAGTGGCTCCAGCAGAGTCCAGTAATTACATCATCAATCTCAGACCAGAAGAACACAATCCTAGGAGCAGCAAAAACACTGTGCTGCATCCTTTGGTAACCAGAAGAGCCATTGAAGTAAATGGGGTTACACAGACTGTTACTGACATTTTAAAACACTTTCAGTCAAGTAAACTGGCCAGACAAATATTACATATTGCAACATCTTTGGAATTAAAATATAATATACAATATTAAATATGAAGATCTATATAGTACTATATATGGAGAGATGTGTATTACTCTCTTATACAGTATATGGAGATACTTGTATTACTGTATATGAAGATGCATCTATTACTATCTATGGAGATAAAAGTATTACTATATATGGAGATGCATGTATTACGATCTATGAACATATTTCTATATATAAAGATCCACAACAATTTACAAACAAAAAGCAGCAAGTTATGAAATACTCCTACCTCACTTTGGATTTCAGACATTTGCTTAGCAAACTGTGTCTCGGCTGTCTCTGGGAGCATTGAGTAGAGGCTGGAGGATACCCTGCCTCCCTGCTTATATTTTACCTAAAACATAACATGATTAGTGCAACGATTATTTAACAGTTACTTTTCGGGCACCAATAAAACAAATATTCAGCCTTTATGAACAAAAGTAGCTGAAGATGTTTTTTTTATGTCAAAAATATATTGTTGTTCTAAAATGGGATTTATATCATTTTTCAATAGAAAAGACAGATTATAAAACCTACAAAGGGAATTGAGATTACTGTACCTCACTCTGCATATCTGAGATCTCTTTAGCCAGCAGTGTCTGAGTAGTTTCTGGCAGGTGAGTGTATAAGCAGTGGGTCATTTCCTGTTTGCTCCCCTCTTTATATTTGAGCTGTAAAGGTAAAAACACTTTTGACATTCACACCACAAGTACAATTAGACCACAACGCCACAAATACAGTTAACAGCCAAGTACAACTAAGAAACACATGAAATCCTCAGGCATACATCACTGATGAGCTGTGATGCCTGTTTGGCATGTTGTGTCTCAAGTGTGTCAGGAAGGAGCGAGTAAGCAGAGCTGTGCCCCTCTGTTCTCCCAGCTTTCCTGTACTTATTCTGAAACAAACCAGGAATAATTGCGCAAAGTGGTAAAGGAATTATTTTTAGAAGCGTCTATAAAACAGAAATGTTCAGCTGTTTGATGGAAGCAAACCAAGGAAACCAAATGACAGTCAAGCATGGTTTTACCCAGCCAGCCTGACAGGATACATTCTCATTTTTATCTGATGAATGGTACAGACACAGACACTACATTCACAATGCTACTGAAGTGCCAAGATTTTCACAAACTCTCTCACAAATGCACTCCCACTGGCAGGCGGCTCACCTCACTCTGCAGTTCAGTCACAGCTTTAGAAAGCTGAATTTCAGGGGTTTCTGCGAGCTGAGAGTAGATACTGACGCTACAGCTCTTTCGAACCTTCTCCTTATACTTATTCTGTGGGCAGTCAAAAAGAAAGAAACACAAGTAATAAGAGCAGTATGCTGATTTGTATTGCAACGTGTTGCACTTCTTTATAAGATGTGTTTTAAAGTGATATTAATATATATACAACTGTCATTTGTAATATAACATCTAACTGTGCAATAGGCCTAACTGTGATCTGTTTACCTCACTCTGGATTTCCATGAGTTCTTTAGCAAAGCGGATTTCTGCTGAGTCTGGGACACAAGTATATGTAGAACCAGCAAAATCACCTTTCCTTACACCTTTGTACGCAGTCTGTAAATAGGGCAATTATTATTATTATTATTATTGTTGTTGTTGTTGTTGTTTTATACAACACAAATACAAACCATTTAAAAGTCAATACATAGTAGCCACTGCACACACCTATGTATATACCAATAATGTCACATATCAGTGGACATTTCATAGCTTGACAGTGTCATTTGAAGGTTTCTCAACTTTCAAATTTCAAAGATAACTTAAATGAGCAGTTGTTGTCTGAGCACCCACACTCACAAAAACGAAACACAGAACCTTCTACAGTTTAACACTCTGCAGTTTTAAATTGGTGTTTTGGCTTGGAGCTTTCTAGATGTTCATTTCAGAACAATATCCGTCTTTCTCATAACACCAACACATTCACCATTCTCCTAGGTCTGTATTTTTTATAAACTTGTATTGCAGTGAGACCTGTGGGCTCACCTCACTCTGCAGCTGTGATATCTCTTTGGCATGTTGTGTCTCCAGGGTTTCTGGGAGCTGACAGTACAGAGAGCTGCACATCTGCTTCTTACCCATCTCCTTATATGTACTCTGAGGACAGTGAATAACAAAACAAAGCTGGACTGTTTAGTAATACTGGAATATTCAGTAAGGCTAGAAAGGCAGTGAGGGCAACGCAAACCAAATCAAACATCTTACACAGCATTAGGACATTAATTTTTGTATTCATTTCAGTCCTGACACCAGATTTTGGCCCATGTAAGGTCACATATTTCAACTTTGATCTCCTCTCACTATGGCAACTGCTGTCAATGTTATTACAGATGTTTTAACCATTTGAGTCTGAGAACACTCTCCCCAAATGTTATCAATATGATTACACCCAAACAACAGGGCAACACAGTGGATTATGTGTACACAAACACAAAAGGAGCATACGGTGGTGATCTGTAAAATTTCTGTTGCTGTCTTGTGTCAAATTTAGCTCTGTGTCCTGAAAGTACCCTTCATTCCTCACTCATCAAATCTATGTGATGAGAAGGAACGAAAATTGACTTTGGCACCCTGCGCTTCTGTTTCTTTCATACTGTTAATAAGATCCATGCACTCATGAGGCTATAACCATGAATAGCAAATTAGAATATATGCATTCAGATTGAATTAACTATTGTCTGCCTTAACACTTCCATTAAAAACTGAATTACAAATGTGTGTACCTCACTCTGCATTTTACTCATTTGCTGGGCAAACTTGGTCTCTAAGGTCTCAGGAAGAAGGGAGTATAGATTACTGGCATTTTCTTTCTTCACTTCTTCTTTGTACTTCACCTGGAATAAAATATCATTTCAACATATTACATTCAAAATGCAGAGTACCTTGTTGGAATGTTGGGCACGAGGCTCTATTATTTACCTCACTCTGTATGTCTGATTGATGCCTAGCAAACTCTGTCTGTAGTGTCTGTGACATTACTGAGTACAGACTGGAGTGAGCTCCTATTTTGCCATCCTCTTTGTATTTCAGCTGAAAAGGAAATGTATCATGGGTCATTCATCACGCAGGACGTGTGATATGTTTGTAATTACAGTGACTCATGGGACAAACCCCAACTTTCAAAGCTGTTTACACAGAAAATACCACTGAAGCACTGTATGTGGATGTCTGCCAACAAATCACATGCTATTATGCACATTTATTATTTTCTAATAATTGGTCAAATTAATTACAGGTTAGTTACAAAAAAAATTATTATTAGTTATTATTATTATATTTAAACTCTGGCAATACCTCACTCTGTAGCTGGCTGGCTTCTTTAGCATGCTGGCTCTCCAGGGTTTCAGGGAGCTGAGAGTAAAGAGACTTGGACATCTGATCCTTACCTCCTTCTTGATACTTAACCTGTAAAAACAAGACATTTAAACAATTAGTACCTGCTATCATTGACATAACATCTCATGGAAATGTTCAGTATAAATGAACAGATATTATAGTATGTTCAGTGTAAATAATGTTCAATGTAAAAAAAAGCAGATGTTTTATGCAAGAAAATATTTAATTGTTGGTTGAAGTCTGTAACTGAATGTTTAGAGTGCTCATTAAACTGTATGTAAACGTCAGCATTTAATTTGCATGACTTGCAGTCATTCTGTGTATTTCACCCACCTCACTTTGTAGGTCAGACAAAGTTTTAATAAACTGAGTCTCAGGAGTCTCTGGTAGCTGAGAGTAGATGCTGGAGGAAATGTTTCTCTTACTGTTCTCTTTATATTTATTCTACAGAGAGAACATTTAGCAGCAATTTAGTATTACCCAAATTGCAACATTTTTATAGCTTTTTGTCCAACACGGTAATTTATTTCCTAATTAATTTTAACAGATGAATGTATAATTTTAAAGCATCGATTTAATTTAAAACGTATTCCATTACTTTGTTATTAATGGACTGCCATCCAATATTTAATACAAAAACACCATTAAGAATACTTTTCACTTTAGATTTCACAATTGTTTTAGCTTTAGTTAGGTTAGGTTTTTATTGTAGGTTTTTATTAGTTTAGGTTTTTATTGTAATAGTTTGGTTTATTCTACTTTGGGGTAAATAAAATATTTACTTAATTTCTACAATTTCTCCTATGGTTTTATAAAGGCAGTAAACTATATTAGTTATATATTAATATTTAATATTATATTAAATATTAGTTAAGTAGAGTTTAGTTTATGTGGATTCTATTTCTATGTGAGGCCTCTCACTTTCACTGTACAGCTTCAATGTTTTATACTACACATGTCCTATGACACCAATGGCTTTTTTGTAAGGTGAGAACTTTATCAAATACACTTGGTTTTTGGCAAGAACAAAAAGCTTTTCTTTAAATCTAATTTTTAACTCATGCTATGCCACCCAATACAATGTTGCTAATACATCAGACTTGAAATGATTAAAAGATTAATGATCACATACATTAAATCTTCACCTCCCTTGTTTCTATCTTTGTAACTAATTGCATGTAGGATAAGGTGATTAGAAATGTAACCTAAAAACACCACTGCTGTAATGCAGAACACAATGGGATAGAATACCAAGACAAGCTTTTAGCCTGTATCCAGCACCTATATCCAGAGTGTGTAGTCTTTTACCTCACTTATCATCTCTGTCATCTCTCTGGCAAACTGCATCTCTGTAGTCTCAGGCAGAGTGGAATAAAGAGAACTGGACAGACATTTCTTCCCTTCTTTGTACTTGAGCTGAATAAATGAGTAAGGATGACAGGTTTAACATTAGAATTAGTTAGAATCAGTGTCTGTTAGAAACAGTGTCTGTGGATGTGTACCTCACTCTGTAGTTGATAAGCCTCTTTTGCATGCTGGGTCTCTAATGTTTCTGGTAACTTTGAGTACAAGCTATTTAAAAAGTCTTTCTTTCCAGCCTCTTTATATCTGATCTGAAACACAATGTAAAAAATGAAAGAAATAAAGAAAACTTTTACTCATCAGGGCAATGTATAGTTGAGTGTTTGATAACCATACACCATGTATATTATAGTATTATAAGTAAGAGAGTATAGTATTATACTCTCTTACTTCACTCTGCAGTTCAGTCGCATGCTTGGCTAGTTGGGTTTCTGTGGTCTCTGGTAGTAAAGAGTACAAACTAGAGGAGGTTTTCTTCTTCCCTTCTTCTTTGTACTTCACCTAGAGAAAAGAGGAAATTCTGATTCTTATAAATATTGTTTTAAATGTTAGTATGACCGTTGCTTTTTTTACATATTAAAATTATTATAGATTTAAAAGATGCCTCAGTGTTTTCTCAACATATGGCTATTTTATCATGAACAGTTCATTCATTTAAGATACATTTTGCTCAAAAATAAGAAAAAAAAAAACCCTATCTGGCATTGAAAAGCTCCTCAATTCAAAAAGTGAAACTTTTTAATACTGAATCTGGGATTTTCATTAGTTGTCAGTTATAATCATCAAAATAAAAAGAAATAAACATTTGAAATATACCAGTCTGTGTGTAATGAATGAATATAATATACAAGTTTCACTTTTTGAATGAAATTACTGAAATAAATAAACTTTTTCATGATATTCTAATTTTATGACCAGCACCTGTATGTCACAGTTTCTAAATACTGGCCCTCATGTATGTATGGTATGTATATATCATGCATGTATGGCCCAACAGAAACAATGGAAACTAAGAAAAGACAGCCTTAGCCTTAGCGAGTCGTAAACTAACCTTAGCCTTCGCTTTGTACATGAATACAAATACAAGACTAATGTCATTGCTTAATATAATAAATAAATTTGCTATTTATGCATGCTTTATTTAGAAAGATATTTCATATTGATTATTTTATTTTAGATAACAGAGAACCATTTCAGAGAACCATTTGTTTGCTTGATCTAAACAGTTTGACAGAGAGGAAGGCAGGAGAGTATCATTGGGTTTGGTGGAG
>JAOYMR010000027.1:9789290-9802391 GCA_025802075.1 Tenebrosternarchus preto
CAAAAACAAACTGCATGAGTAAAATCACATTCAGTAGCTAAGCCTTGACTCTTGGCCAAAAAAAGATTTGAAGACCTGCTTTTGCCTCAGGCAACACTTGCTTGGAGGTACTTTCCAGTTTTTAGAAAGGTTCTAACAATAGGAGACTTTCAACTTTGGTGGAATTATAATGAAAAGAGATTAACAACCCTGCTAAAATACATGTTTTAAAGACAGGTTTTTATTTATTTAATTTATTTATATATTGGATATTATTTATATTTTTGGTGCATGTTCTGAAGGCTTGGGTACATTTTCAGTTTGTAAATTTGTGCTTAATTTGCATTTGTTTATGTGTTAAATGGCAGGGTTTTTTTGTTTTCTTTTGTTTTTTTTTTTACATATTGTCTTTAGTGGTTATAATGTAATACCTTGTATAACTGGCAAAATGTCATGTTTGACATTCCTCATTGTTTCTAAACCTGAATGTTTAATAAAGTCAGGTGAATTAATGTGACTTAAGTTGTATTTATTTGATCTACCAACTTAAAAACGGAGTAAACCAGGTTTCAAACATTAAATGCAATCAACATAAACCTAAAACATTAACATAGCTTATTTGTGTTTAGTAAATTCAACTTAATCATGTCAAGTTAGTTCAACCTGTTGTCAGTAAATTCAAGACAAAAATGTTAAATTAATTCAACATAACTCCAAGATGTTGCATTTAATTGAAACAGTTTTGTTGGATTTACTTAAAATGTATTGTTGCAATTAATTATAGGTTATTTTTTCTGATTTAAGCAACCATGTTTCGTGGGACCGGTTGACATAACTAGATTAAGTAAAAATAGCGTTTCATTTCTTAGAGTGTACCAGTCTGTGTGTAATGAATGAATATAATATACAAGTTTCACTTTTTGAATGAAATTACTGAAATTAATAAACTTTTTCATGATATTCTAATTTTATGACCAGCACCTGTAGGCATACTATATTATGGCACTAATAGTTCATTTCATTTATAATACTATCTAATAATAATAAATCTAATAGGCTTATATGGATTAATAATTTCCACACATTTCTGTTCACACATTTCAATTAGTTTTTGACAGTGTTTTTTATTATACCTCACTAACAATGTTTGAGACCTTGCTGGCAAACTGAATCTCTCTGGTTTCTGGAAGCAGTGAGTAGAGACTAGAGGAGATGTCATTAATGCAGTCTTCTTTGTGGTTGATCTGCAAAATGAGAAGATTGTTTTATATTACACAGTTTCCATCCACTAGACCAGAGGTTCCTAAGAACCAAGCCATGGACTGGTACTGGGAAGATCCACTCAAGGGAGATCACTCATGAAATGTTAGCATCTCATGCAGTTGACGTGATCCATGATCTGACCATTCAGTCACTGCAGATCTGTCAGAATATTGTCTGAGATGGCAAGGCTGAGAAACAACATGCTCAACTGCACAAGTGTGTTGACTTGTGGAAGGTCATATGTCATGTGTGATCTCAATATGTCCTTGTTCATTCTCTATGAGTGCTGTGATTGACTGTTGTTAGAATCTGTATTTTCCCTGTTCTATTCACATTTAGGTTGGCTGTCCTCTTTATTGTAAATACAGTATTTGACAGGGAGGGACACTACCATGTTTCTAATGAATCAAAATTAATTGTCTCCACTATCTGGGGTTCCATTTCTCAGTTTTCCATAACACCTTTACTTAAACTATACACATTTTCAGGACAAATTACAGAACATCAGATAATGCTACAGTACACTATGCTGTTCATGCTCTTTAGCCAATTGTATTTTTTAAGTATTGTTAAGTATTAAAAATACTTAAGTATTGTCTCTCCTTCTTGATTCTCTCTCAGTGTTGTGATTGGCTGACTATGTACCTCTTGGGTCTCTCTGAGTGTTGTGATTGTCTGACTCTATCCCTTTTGGTTCTCTCTGTGTTCTGACTGCTGACTGTATCTCTCAATGACTGTTGTGATCTACTGACTGACTGACTCTGTGTGTTGTAATCATTTGAATGATGGTTCTCTATGACTGTTTTTATCTACTGAGTGTGTCCATTTTGGTTATCTTGTAGTGGTAATAGACTGTATAGTGACACATTTCTCTTTGCTGTTATAACACATAATCAGTAAATATATAAATAAAAGTTATTTATACATTTCATTTCATGGCTAACTTTTAGAAAACTTAATAGTGACTCTTGAAAGACATAATGTAGTACCTCACTCTGGATTCCTGTTTTATTCTCAGCAAGCTGGGCTTCTGTGAGCTGTGGTAGTGGAGAGCAGAAAGGCGTCATTTATTTCACGTTCCTATTGAGCTGGTTCTGATAGGTTCTGATATAACCTGTAGTGATGTAATGACTCTACACAACCCCACCCCTCATCACATTTTTCTGGTTTATTTTACTGCCAAGTTATTTTCCCAGATCAGCAGCGTCTGAGTAATAGGCCATACGGGTGTATTTCTAACGTCAACCATTTTAGTCACTTGATGATTTATTAAACATCTTTATTAACTATGATTTCCTGAATTCATGTACAAAGCAAGTTGAAAAAAGTTTTGAACAACGCAAAATCCTGATCAAAATGTAGCTTATTTCCTTTTCTCTTTACAAAATGCAAAACTTCCATATGAGGTTGTATTTCACAGTGTGAGTGTGAAACTTCCTGCTGGACCAATTACTTTCATCCAGTCCATCAGCTATACCCACCAGACAACTCAAACGTGCAGTCAAAGTCCTCGTTCACGCATAAGATTTCTTAATATTTTTGAAATCGCAGTGTCTGCCAGGTTTAATTAATTTTTTTCTGAGAAACTAGCCTGCAAAAATGTGTTGTCTTTTATTTTACAAAAAAAATAAAAATAAAATTACCCCACAAACTATTTCAAGCAACTAATGTCCCAGTTTTATTTGTTCATTTGCATTTACTTTGCAGTTGGAAATGTTTAGATATGTGCTGGTGCAGCAGCCAGCTGAAGATCCACAGGAGAGAAGTTCCCAGAACATTTTCCTATATGCAGTGGTATGTCAAACCCAAATATGAACCCTGTAATTGACTGGACTGACTCCAATTATCCTCTTTTAAAGAGATTAAATGTACTAATCTTCTACATGCATAACAAGGGATACATTTTAAACAGGATGAATTACCTGGCTCTCTAACTGGGAATCATCGTTCTGGGCCTTTTTAGTCTCTGGAAATACAGAGCATTCAAGGTCCTCCCTTCTTTCCTCTTTGTACTACAATCACCAACATCATACGAATAAAAAAACAGCAATACATATTTATAAAAATTGCATCAGATTTTGTAACACATATATATATTTAGAGGAGAGAGAGAGAGAGAGAGAGAGAGAGAGAGAGAGAGAGCAATTAGTACCAATAGATGTCAGATGTAATTTATGTAAAAGCAGACTCCCAGAGGTACAGAACAGCTGGTACAGTGAGTTGTTTTAGGCTGTACCTCACTCTGTAGCTGGTCATCTTTAAGGGTCTTTATAGTCTCAGCAGTAGTTTGGACCTCTTGTTGGAGAGGACAGGGAGGTGTCAGAACGGACTCCTGCACCGGCTCTATGCCCTTAGACAAAACCAAAGACGTATCAAGAAAACAACAACAGAATAACCGTAGATTCAATAAACTACTGTTTTTATTAGTGAGGAAAATACAGTTGTTGGTCATATCACATTCGCTTTGACCCTCATGTTTTCTTTTATACGCTAGTCAGACAGCAGGAACAATGAGATAGAGGAGGATAGTCTGGCTGAACTTCAGCAACACAGTAGGTTTCAGACAAAAGTTTTGTTCAAGTGTCAGTGTCTCAGGGAATAAACTGTGTTATATTATTACACATATGTTAAATGCTAAATGCACATGTCTTGTGAAATATTTAGAAATTTTTCTACTTAAAGTAATGTGGAATGTAGCATTTTGGATGTTGTAATGTAGATGGTGCTCTAGATATTCTAGAATATTCAGTGTTTCTAGTAAACAATATGTTGTACCCCTTCACATTTCGTCATGCTCTCACAACCAAAATTTTTCTTTGTTTTTAATAGAACATTTTAGTACTCACATAATACATGCTGCATATTTTCATATCAGTCACTTCAGGAACCTCTACAAAGTCCATCAGTGATGCCTAAATGGCAAACAGAAGGACAAACAGAAAATATTCAGGTCATTTTAAGGTCATTATCAAAGTCACGTCTCAAGCTTTCTCACCTGCAAAGGCCTGCTTGGTTCTTGTGGAACAACCTCATTTTCCATGGCAGTTTCATCAGCATCTACCGTGGACATTTTTACAACACAAATGAAATGCTAAATCAAACAAAATGAGAGAGCGAGAGTTCTGGTAACTTGGCGGGCTAAGGAAATTGTTCTCTTGTATGCAGGGCTCTATCTGCATCGGGGCTCCTTATCGAAGCCCAGCTTCCTAATTTAGACACCACTTCAGCTTCATCATGGCAATTCCATAGCTGTGAATAAGGGTAAAGATAGAACTGTGACACACAGAGAGGAATGTTCCACTTTATACCCGTCCACCTGATAGTAACTTTGTGTCAAAGCCCAGAAGAAGTAGAACTATGACATGAATTTCTGTGGCAAATTTCTTTGCTTTTTCAAAGAGATATTTATATCTTCCAAACATCTGTACCTCTGTTCTGAATTCATCCACATAGTTGTTTTATACATTTATACAATGGCTGTAGCAGACAGAATTGTTTTATATAGAGATAGAGCACTATTTAGAGATATGTGTGTTATTTATTTATTCAGAGAAATATGAAGCATATTATTAGTTCATTCAGAGGCATATAACGTGTGTTATTAATTCATCCAGAGACATATAAAGTGTATTATTAGTTTATTCAGAGGCATAATTCTGTAATTATGTAAAACAGAAGAATTTTAAATATTTCTCTACACTCTACAATTACTTTTACATATAGATATGTTTTATAAAATGTATTAGAATGCAATTATTTACTCCTCTAACATGATTACAATTTTAAACATCTAGAAACATGAGGCAAATAAAAAATAGATGATGAACTATCAAAAATCTGGTTTATGTATTTTATAAACATTTCTTTACTTCACCATTTTTGATGACTGATATTCATGCGATGAATCACTGTGATTGAAAGAAAACCCTGACCGTGCCCGTGGTCAATTATGTGACTGTTCTTGTTGTGCAGTTATTTAAGTTGCTCATGGAGTAATATAGAGCAGATGTCTGAGTGAAGAAAGCATGACATTACACATTACACTTTTTACCAGGAGAATGAACTCTGGAAAAAAAAAAACAAGGGCTTGGCCACAACAGATTTAGTCATTTTTAGTAATTTGTAGATATTCTAGGGATCTAATTCTTACATCTGCAGTGGTATTCACTCTTTGAGCTGTTTCAGGCCCTGTTCAACTGTTCAGAAGCCCCTGGGCACTGGCCCCACTGGCCCAGTCAGTAATCCATCTCTGCTACGAACACATTTTCATTGTTTCAGTGTGGCATAATAACACTCATGTCAATTTTGATCTTTTCACATTCTTTTCAAATTACCTTAGATAAAGTATCATAAAAAGAATACTTTTAATTTGTTTCTATGTTTGATTGGTCATTTTTATTCTTAGTCCTTGTCCAGTCTGCAAATTCAATTTTAAAAGGAAGCAATAAAATTTGTGTTTTTTTAACCAACTGGAGTCGTTTGAGAGCAAGGTAAAACCTCTCTTCATCACTAGGTGGTGGTAATACGCCCACAGGCGTTCAACTCGCCATTAAACCCAAGAAGAATAAGAATATTTCCCATTATGCATTGCTGCACAAACAATGCTGCAAAATATCTAAAATTTGTTAAAATGTTACATACAAATAAAAACATATTGCAACAATAATAATCTACTTAATTCTTTAATGTCAAATACAAAACTTTGTGTTATATTACCATCACCAAGTTAATTACCAGTTTCCCACTATTTAAATTGACGCATGAACACTCTGACTTGTGGCTGGTCCGAAGGTAGTGGGTATTTACAATTGATTGCTACAGTCAGTTTCAGAATCCTCGTTTCTTCTCTCCCTTCTCCCAGTGCCGAATTTGACTAGCCTTTTGATCCTCCAGCGTTCACTCCGGGATGCAGACCACCCACAGCAGCAAGTCTCTGAACATATGTTGTGGACGTAGAAATCAAACCGCCAAACGAACGTACGGAGTACACTTAAATATATATATATCCCAGAAACCAAGCCGCTATGAACACTGTCCGTTATGCAGAACTACTGCAAGATTGAACGTCTTGCCGATTTGTAAAATAGACATCGTTTTTAATTTATTACGTTGTCGACCATGTATTTTAACTATTTTGCCTAAAGCATGTCAGCATAAACAGTGAAAAACATCACTTTTAATAGTTAACAAGGTGTCAACTGCTGTTTTTTCCCCCTTTGTTGTTCGATCCCTCATGGCAGCTCCGATGCTGTTATTCTTGTAACTTTATTCATTCTGTTATTAGTTTACCATCTGGTGTTGACCAGAGGTTATGTTCCCCATCGGAGACTTGTATCCTCTCAAGGTTTCTTCCCTTAATTTATCATGGACATTATCGCGTTTGATTTTCTAATTTGGACCCGGAAGTAGACCTATGTAAAGGTGCTTTGTGTTAACGCCTGTTGTACAAAAAAATGTTGTACATTTGAGCAAAATTTCTATCAGCAAACTCTGTACTCATTATCCTCATCAAGGCAGCCAGTACAAATTAACCCAGCCATTTATATTTTCTAAACACTATTTGGTTCTAAATTGGAAAAAAATGGCTTTTTACAGAAATCTTTATGCTTTCAGTTTATTGCAATATAAATATACATATCAAATTCTCAAAAATACTTATAAATACCAAATGCTATACATTTCTTCTTTTCTTTCAAACTCATGAATCAGAAAACTCAAAAATCTATTACCTGTCAAAAACAACCTTCCATCATATTCACCTGAACTGAACTAAACAATAATATTAACATACAAAACAAAACAAAATCTTGAACTCTTCATTTTTCTTTCCCTCCTATTCAAGAGAAGTCTATGCCACAGCTGGGATGAAGTACTGAAGAGACACATCTTCTTGGAGAAGAATCAAATGAATAATCCTTTGGTCAACAATATCTGTAGGAAGCAGAAATGGACAGTGTTTATGAATGGTCTCAAAGATTATGAACTTTCAGTATTATTGTGGAACCACTGACATTACAAACACATCTAGGGCACAAGCACTCATCATACATATAAATGTACTTGACAAAATATAATATATACCCATAATGCTTTCTGGGAGCAACTAATACTACAAACCTCAAAGGAAAAAAAAGTTTAAAAATGAGAGTATTTTTACTTAGCGTGGTCGTCTACAGAAGCAAAGTCATGACCACAAGACATAGACTGAGTATGTTTACATAATCATGTGCAAGCTTGGATTTCTCCTACAATTTAACCCATATGATTTGTGTAAGGGACTCACTGCACATGGCCTTGCTGGGGTTGACCTGCTGTCCGTTGAGGAACTGCTGGAGTTTCCTTATGTCCACTCGGGCATGTGCCATGGTCTCTGCAGATCTGCTCTGCCCCTCACCCTGTGAAGCATCATCACCTGCTCAGAACAGAGGAATGGGCAAGAGAACATGACTGGGGATGACGGGAATGACTGGAGAACGACTGGGGAACGTCACGTGCAGTACGGAGTATGCTAATGGCCAGGGTATACGAAGTAAGCTTAGTTATTATCGGATGTTCCCACTTGTACAATGTCGAGGTAAAATACATTTTACTTTCAGATAACTACAGTATGTAACCAAATGTTGAATAAATGGAAAACCGAGCACAAGAAGGCATGAAAAAGTTGAAGAATAAATTATCCCCCAGTACAGGTTACTGAAGCGTTTAACTTTTTTTAAATATTACCTATTTACTGGTAAATGATGAACAGAAAACTCGAAATGGAGTGGAAAGGATTAGTGCTAACCCAGCTTTCAAGAGGAACCTCTACTGCTCCGATATATAAAATAATTTGCTAAAAGCTGAACAGTTTATCATCATGTTCCATCGCTGTTGTTCCATTTTTTTTTTTTTTTTTGGTTACTGTTCTACAGCTTCTGAAAAAATACCAGTGATGGGCTCAGAAAAGTGTATTAAATAGTTAACAAATAGTGATTTCAATCTGCAAAATAAAAATTCTTGGTCAAAACTTTAATTCCAGGTACACTGGGTAAAAAGTCCATTTTACAATAGTTGCTAAAAGAACAATTTCAGTTTCTGGATAGTACAAAAAATTGATTTATTCTCCCTCAAATTCCTCACATTACAATCTTGGTAACCTCCATTGTGGAAATCATAGAACCCTACTTTATCAGAACTAAGCTACAGGGTATTCCTAACAGCACCACTGCAAGTGATACCATTTACAACCGTCTCCGAGTCTTATTACAGTTCATATGCTTCCAAAGTGTAATTTTTTAATACATTATTGACCTACTGCAGAATTAAATCTGTGTTTTCTTTGCTGGACACAGTAAAACTTACCCCAGGGAGGGTTGCCAAGATTTTTGAAATGGGTAGTCACAGACACCAGATCTGTTTCAATCTTCAGATTCATCTCACCACTTAGATTAGCTTCCACTACCTAAGAAAGGTAAGAAGTGAAACTGGATTCCAGTTTTTGTTAGCAACTGAAATTTATTTTCTTAGACAGAAGGTGATCACTGCTCTTCAACAGCTGAGTGGAAGAGACCCAAGTCTATCTATTCCAGTCCAGTGAACCATTAGGCAACGTAAACCAGGAGAACATCTAAACCAGAAGACCTGCATCCAGACTGCTCTCTGTTTTCTCTATTTTGCCATGATTAGTGAAGTAAGTCTTGAAGAGAGCAGTCAGCCATGGCCTGAACACAGGATTTGGCACCTTCATAGTTTGACAGTGTAAACTGTCAAAAAACTTCACCAGCTTTCATGATACTCTTTCAGTGATATTCTTGCCCCCCAAACCTTCCAAAAAGGTTGAAAGAGTGGTCCAGAATTAGTTTACTGTTAAACGACAGAATGACTGCCTTTCTATTGCAGTACAAAAGAGCTGCAGAAAGTGGTGATCTGACAGTGAGAAGAGACAGCATTAGATCCCTGGGTTTTTGCAACCCAGAATAATTCCATAATGTTTCCATAATGTTCAACAATTGTCTCTAAAATGTCTTTTCGGTTAAGTATGAAGTGGCCTATCTATTCTCATACTCACCAAATAGTTGGAGAGGTTTTTCATTCTATCCACCACACTCTTTATGGTCTTCAGAGGGGGTAAATATATGCTGACCTATACATAGAATAAAAGAGAAGAAAAAAAAAATGACATTACCATTTCCCACATCATTATCATTGTTACACAACAATTTTTGCATATGCTTTACATATGTACAATCTAAAAGCACTTCTGAAACCTTTATATCACTATCAATAAGGGAAACCTGAATATCACTGTTGATAAAGGAAACTTAAAACATGTATTTTATGGCACAAGGAAGTAGAAGCAGCACTATTTCACATACTAGGGAGCTGAAAGGATAAATTATACTACCTACAATACAGAATGGTGCCTCTAACTCAATTTAATTACTATGCAAGCTATCTCGGACTTCCTAATGATGCCTTTACTGTCCATTGACGAGGAAAGATGACCTTTCACTTACATCAAAATCTGGCATAGTGGGCTCTTTAAAGTCATGCCAAAGCCTTCTGGGAATGACGTCTACAGGGATGTCATGGGTGACAACGCGACTGACTGAAGACAGTGAAGGCTTGAAAACAGAAACCAAGACTAGTTAACAAAGGTCTGGGTGGAGAGCAAATAAATTCTTCAAACAAATGCTTAAAAACAATGAAATCAGTGACACTATGATACTATACTATAATTTTAATATAATTCCATAATTAACCAGAAACTTAGCACCAATATATTAATGTAGTTCAAAATATATCCAACAGGAATTCTGTATACTTGCAGTATTACTAGGTCGCATAAAATCAAAAGAGCTGTGTGGCTTGCAAATAACAGTGGGTCAGGCCTACTCAGATAAGGATGAATGTTCTTACATCGCACGTCATAGCTAGATGCTTTACTAGATTCTTATCATTACATATTTTGCACTCAAGATTTATTATTTTTTTAATCTGTTCCCACACATCTGCTTTCTGATCCCCAGTGGCTTAATCCATGATTAAGGTTCTGTAGTGTTCAGAGCTGTGTGAATGTACAGATTTACAACATATCAACCAATAGAAATTAACTACAGCTAGTTTACTGTCATACAACCGACAGTCAACAGTAAACCATGCAGATCATTTAAATTACATATACAATCTAAAGTAAACACCAAAAGTTTATATTATGTAACCTACAGTAAACAACTGTTTTCTGTTAAAGGGTATTATAGAGAAGATTACTTTCACAGAAGCCACCCCAAATATCTGTCAGATTGTCCAAGATCACCGATACTGGTTATTTTAACACACAGTGCCTACACACATTATCTGCCTAAGAACATGGACAACGAAACCATTCAGACTGGTCTTAGCCAGATGATCTTACCAGCTCTGCCGCCAGGGTGAGACATGGGCAGTGCTTCTTGGTCAGTTTTATTTTGACACACTTTGCATTCTGGGCAGTTTTTAAAGCTCTTGATAGGTTCTCAGGTGCTACTTCTAAGCAGATTTCATTCGAATCTGCTGACACACCCTCCAACTGGTATTCATCAAAGAAATTTACCTTAAAGACAAAATAATTGAAGACTATCATTTTATTAAAATCACAACCATTTCAGATAAAAACAAACAAACAAAAAAAAACACTCCACTGATTTACCTGTAGTAATTCACACCACATGCTGACTCCTCCATTGGCAACTTTGCCAGAAAGGACAAAGTAAATATTGTCAACAGTAAGGCGGAGAACACAGGCTTTTGTGAGCTTCGTAATTGTATTCACCACACCTGCAAGTATATGCAAATGAGTCAATTTATATCAAGTTTTTTCTCAGTGTGTGATAATTGAAATGTTCCCACACAGCTGATTTCTGACTACAAATAGCATTTTTGCATAAATGAAAAAATCTGTTCAACAATATATGCATCATATGCTCAAGTAACACGATCAACAGCCATCAGCCGAATAACATCAATAAACGCTGGGTATAAAAATACAGTCTTCTACAGCCTCATAAATAAAGTGAATGTACACTACATCCTACAATAGAGTCCATCAGCTCTGATACATAGCAATGATTTACACTGTACTTGTGTGCACTCTTCATATAGTTCGTGCTTCATTCCCTTGGCTAGCAGTTTGTGTGTGAGAGTGTTAATGAGTGAAGAGGCGAAAAAGAGAACTAGATCGATGCAGGTTGGAGTTCAACCACTTATTAAGATATGACGCGCTAAACGTGTAACTAGGTTAGTTGTCTAGCTCGAGATAGCTATCCTAGCTAACTAACCTAGATAGCTAACTTAATATCAAATGTAATTTAAAATTGGAGGGGTAGTGTATCTCTTTGGTACAATACAGCCGTCCGAGATACAGCCATAAACTAAATACGCTAACTCTCTACCTACGTGTAAAATGATTGAGGCATCCCACGTCATTTATCTTCGATCGGAACTTCATCGTCACTTCAGCTTGCAAAGTCAAACTTTTGACAGCATGTATCCTCTTTACAGCTTTGAAGCCTTACGGCTAGCCTACCCTGTTATGAAAATACTCCCGCCACTAACCTACCTAAATGTATAGTCCCTGTAGAAACACATTTTCAAATCATGGTTCCGCTGTCACATTTTTCAGTCCTGCCATTTCTCCGTGTTTCAAACTTCCCCACAAGATGGCACTTAGACCTAATTCCTGAGGCTTGGGAAACGCCGAGTTGGTTATTTATCTCTGGTAATAGGTTTTATGCACATGCGGTTTACAGTACAGAGTACCTTTGTCAATAAATACAGTCATATTCCTGTAACATTTTTTTTCATAAATGCAACACTGAATTAGCTTCCATTTGATGTGTGCTGTGGTCATTAGATGTGGCTTTAAGGTTGTCATAACGTTTGCCACTCCAAACGCAGTCATCTGCGAGGATTTGGAGAGTTCTTTGTTTCCTTAGGACATGAGACTTCGACAGAACCTTTCCGAATAGGATTATTGAATTAAACAATTATGTTTACATAGGCTATCAGAATGCAATTCCAGTCGATATCACTGCTGAACTAAACGAATAGGAGGATGCAATATATTTCACGTGGTAATTTGTGCTTTATCTGTCTGACCGTAGGGATAAATTTTGTTAAACCCACATACTGCTCTTATACAGGCGCACATAAAAATATAGCCTAACTGCATATCATAGGTCAGTGTCAGATGGTGTAAAGTGGCACCCAATATATCAAATACAGCAATAAAGATCATAACCAGATTACTCTGATTTTTTCTACCCTCATATTCTACCCTATCCTGTCTTGGAAGTGAGTGAACGCGTGAGAGAGAGAGAGCGGGGGGTGGGGGGTGTCTGAAGAAGAAGAAGAAGACGAGTTATCATACCAGTGAGGAATCGAACAAAGGTCGCAAGGAAGCAGTAAGACAGTGCTCAGCACCACCGGATTATCACACGCGACCCATCGCGATTTCTTCTGCCTCACTGCTTTGCCCATTCTCTGGCGTTAGGGGTTCCCGTGGATCCAGAACTACCCTGTTCGGGTTCTTGTGACAGAACGAATTATGTTTCTCTACAAACCTTTATCGCCAAGTTGAGAACTTGTTAACCGAATCCTTCGTGGGACTATTTCTTCAGAATGGATGTTATTACTTTAAAACTGATGAAAGTTTTTGTAACTGGGATTTTAGGTAAGTAGGCTATAAATATACACTATTCTGACAGCACCAATTTTTTTACATAGTTTAATAGTTTAGGCCCATTGTACAGTAAATTAAGACAAAAAGGAATGTGAGGTTTTTTTTTTGGGGGGGGGGGGGTGGTATAGAAATTAAAAATTTATTAAATTAAAAAAAAAGAA
>JAOYMR010000027.1:9802491-9824830 GCA_025802075.1 Tenebrosternarchus preto
CCCCCCCCCCCCCCCCCCCCCCCCCCCCCCCCCCCCCCCCCCCCCCCCCCCCCCCCCCCCCCCCCCCCCGGGGTATTTCATAGTGCAGGATTTCTCAGTAAAGCCCAGTGAGGAATGAAGTGTGTGCAACAGGAATGTCTACTACATCTTCTTCTATATTCTTCTAGTCTTTGGTTTTGACTTTGTGAAGTTTCACCCAGGTAAAAATGCTCAAGGTTTTTAGAAGTGATAGTTCTTAGAGTGTAACTGCTTGTTTTGCCTCTAATTCCAAGCATTCTGTAGTAAATCTGAGGTAAGGAATATGTCTTTGTTTTATAAAATATGCAAAGAATATATATTTACCACTGTCCAGAGATATGGAACTCAAAAGCAATTTGGTTAGGAAAGGTGGATTTGATGCCTCTTAGTGGAAGCTTTGAGAAAATACCTTTTTGACTTTATTGCACCAGGCAATCATTGACTCTCTTCTTTCAAATCATGTATCCTGGTGCAGAAAAGCTCTAATTTTAGCATATAGCACAACAAATGCTGCCATAGTCCCATAGTTTGCTGAGCATTTTAGAAAAAAATTTTTTGGGGGGGTGATGTTGTTTTCCTGGATGAGACATTAACATTGAATCCAAGGTAGTTTGAGTGTTTTATGAGACATTTTAAAAGTAAACTGAGTTTTGACATTAAGGGTTTATCTATTAGTGTCTAACTCTATAGTGTTTAACTGTTTGACACTGGGTCTAAACATTTAAAAAATGCTTAAAAGCTTCCTGTTTAAAGAAAGAAAACACAAAAAAAGAGCTTGTGACTTCCAAATATAAGACATGAAAACATAAATAGCTGTTTAAGGTTAGGACACGCTGTGACATACAGTGGCTCTTAGACCAGATCAACTCCACTTCAAACAGCTGGCAACTGAAACCTGCCCCTAACATCCTGCTCTTATGTTCTGCCTTCTAAGTCCAGCCTTTTATGTTCCGTTGCTAACATCCTGCTTCTTACATCCTGTGTACTGCCTCTTACGCCTTAGCTTCTATGTCCTGTTTAATGTCCTGATTCCTAGCCTCTTTTATTTTACTTCCTAAAATAAGCCTCTTACAACCTGCCTTTCATCCTTCTCTGATGTGCCACTGTGAATTAAGGAAACTGGCGTTTGTAACTGCCCATACTCACCATTAGAATTCTTTCTCTGCTGTATATGTATATAAATATTAATTTGTTGCCCCAAGGGATACAGAACGAATTTTTTTCTGATGTGGAAGAGACTGAGATAGAGAGAGAGAGAGATATAGAGAGAGATACAGAGAGAGAGGAATACCAAAGGAACAAGCTGAAAAAGATCAACATACTGTCTGCAAGTAATGAGAACAGCTTATAGTAGACAGTAGCATGCAATAGATAATAGGTAACAGAACCATACAGTAGTGTGTAGTTAACAGTAAATATTAAATTAACTACACACATGACCATAAATGAGCAACGAAACAAGACCTACACAAGACAGCACGCACACCAAACGTGGAACAACACACACACACACATACATGCGTTAATTTTCACTTAACTAACATTTTAATGTCAAATACTTTGTTGATCAAGGCACTGAATATTGTACTCACTGACTAATTTGGTGTCTGCTGCTCTCTTTAACAGTGAACAACTTGATGTTGAGTGGACTATCAGGTGAGCTTCATTACATTTCCCCTGTGATTTGGATGCAAGTTGTGTTAAAAATTAATATTTCTTCCCACATTAACTACATTTAGGCAGCATCCCTTGAGGCTCATTTTCTGTTGATATTGAATCTCGGCAGGAAATTGATATCGTTTGGCATTTTCTCCCCAGCAACAGAGAACCGTGAGCTGGCTTTCACCCCCCAATCTCCAGTTCTGGAGTGTAATGAGACAGTTCTGGAGTGCAATGAAACGGTTCTCCAAGTGGAGATTAAGAAGTGCGGGGAACGCTTCAAGACCAACATGGTGGAGGTGGAACCTCAGGACCGGTGCAACTTAACACATTTTATTGGGTAAATGCATCATCCTTATTTCTTACAGTAATATTATCCTTATCCATTATCCTTAATCATTATCCTTAGTGAGAATAGTTTCGGTTACTACACAGCAATGTCATAGAAGAGGAAGCTATGGTTTCAGCTGTTAATGAAACTCACATCAGTCAATATTGGACACTGCCTAAGTAACATTAATAAACTTTATTATGAAGGTCTCTTTGTTAGAGAAGACAATGGGGTATGTGGTTAATTCAGCTGTGAGTGCTGCTCTAAAGAGGGACATGGAGTCCATGCAGGCCATCTAAACTGTAGGGAACACATTACAGTTTATCTACAGTTCTTGAAATCAGTAAAAACCTACAAAAACTACAAAAAATATTGCACAATTAATTTAATTCTTAGGTTTGTCTTAGGATTTCCAGGACTAACAATTTTTGATTTCTGCATATTCACCTTCAGAATATGTTAACAGTTAATGTGAGTGAGTGATCATGAGGTTGTTTATTTGTACCCAAGTTGAATCTTGGTGAATCTTGTTTTGTACCAAAGTGTGGTTGAAATTGTTTTAGATTTATATCAGTATAGCTTTGTTTTAGCTTTGTTTAGTTTTGGCAAAATCCATGCAGAATTTATTTAAAATGTTAGGATTTAAACACAAAAAATATATATTTTAGATGTTACAGTACAAAACATGCAGAACTGGAATTGGATAACGAGTTGTAACACTTAAAAATAAAACAATCAGAGACCTCTTCAAATTTGGGAACGTGGTTTTGTGGAAGGTGTGGATTGCCCCCTTAATCATATAGCCTGTTTATGTCAGAAACATGATGTAACTGTCAGAATCCCAGTCCTGTATGCATACATAATATCTGTGATCTTCAGTGCAGTCTTGACCACCACATTCCAGACCTATTTGTGCATAAATAAGGCCACCTGAATGTACTCAGCCCCACCTGTCAATGAACATATTAATATCCTGGTGAATAAAACAGTGTATTCAGTTAGACAAGCGCATCAAAGAGCTTGGCTTCATTGTGTGTAACTGCAGCTCCTGGTCTTGGTTTGATTTCAAATGGTCAGTACAATGTGGTCACTGATGTCTGATGTCATTTTGGCTCACTGTCATCTAGAACTCCATACTAGAATCCATTTCTCTCCCTGGACATTAATATTTCATTTCTGCTGACAGGTGAAATATTACAATTTCCATGGACTATCATACACAAAGCAGAGGGTAATATGACCGCCATCATCAGGAGGTCCAAAAAACCCACATATTTTCTACATTATCTAAACCGAAAAACTCCTGCCAATCACCTTAGCTTATTCATTAATCTTTTGCATCTCTAGCTTCAATTTTTATTAACAGTGTTTGTTTGTACCAAGTGAAAATAACTGCACGGCGTAGCAATTTGCACTAATTCTGCCTAGTAAATCATATGAAAATAACATAAAAGAAAGCATGTGCGAATGCATAATTTCCATTTCTAAGGAAACACAGAATTTCCATTTCCAAGGCCAGGGAACACAGGACAGTGAAAAAGCTCAAAAGGAATGCAAAACTAACAGAATAATGCTAGAAACAAACAAAGAACTCAAACAGGAAGCCACATACTAAGAGAGAATATACACAAGAACACTACAAACTGTTAGTTCAATAAATATAAACAAGGGCAACAAGGGGCAGCTGAGCCTAATAAATCAGAGGTGTGGAAAAGAACACATTGCAGGTGAGGGGAAGAACAGAAAGGGTCAGAAATAGGGAGCAATACTGAACCAAAACAAAAATACATGGCTAAGGTAAGAGACTGGACAGGGCAAGACAACATAGAAGGGACAGATTAGGGAAACCGTGACATTAATGGAGTCTCGGACTTCCACATGGTATATGTCAACACAACCTTCCCAAGCAGATCCAGAAGGTGCAGATGAAACTGGACACTCGGTAAGTCAAGTTTGACTGAAGAACATTATTAAAGCAATATTTAGCTTGTTTTGAATTGCACTTGTGGTTGCTATTTTAGCAGTACACCACCCCAAACATTATTTGGCAGTAAGCTACTTGGTGTATGCTAACAGTTAACACAAGTCAATTTAAGACAATCAAGAGGACTATATTTTCAATTGCAGTCAGTCATATACGTTTGTGAACCTTAAGAGCACAGGATCTCCATAAAAGTGATAAAACTACAAATATCCCTCAGCCCCCACAAACCTTAACTATTATTACTGTTGACAATATTTAACACAAATACAAATTAGTAAATGTAATTTCTTAAATGATTTTGTGTCTATATTTCTGGTTGTAAATGGTAAAATAATATAATAATAATATTTATATATTTCTTTTGTTTTATTTATTTTATTAATAACTTACTAAATCTTTTTATAAATGTCCTTTAAATTTTCTATCTTATTTGTATCATCTTTCTGTAGTAAGCTGCAAAACAAAAAAACCCCCAAACTTTTAATTATTGATGGTAAACATGCAAATAAACAAATATGCAAAAGATAAACACACAAACATCCAGGTTTGACAGCATTATTGATACTCTCAATATCAAAAATGTCTCAAAAACATTATCTAGCTGGGTAAGTTTCTGGTCAGTAAAATCCCATGAGGAATTGTAGATACCAGGTCATTTGTAGGTTAACATTAACATTTAGGTGTCTAATGGTTTCTCATTATGGATCTTAGCTATCTTACTCTAATAGAGTATCTTACTTTTACTCTACTATAAACTAGCTATCTATAGTTAACTTCGTCTTCATGGATTCATTTATGGTTAAATATCATGTCACTTTTCATAGTCAGTTTAAATGGCTAGTGAGTGGAGTGTCTATTTAGCTGCTGATGTCGTATGTGTTTGTGCAGGCAAATTCAGAATGTAGAGGCCATCTTGAAGGACACATCCCTGACTGCTGCCCAGGAGAAGCTCAATGATGAGCTTCAGATAGACATTATGAACTGCCTCATTTCAGCTGCAAAAGAAGGACTTTTTATTTATTTTTAATTTTATTTATTTATTACTCATTTTAGACTTTTCTTTTTTTTTAATGTTTACTTTTAATTTACAATTATTTATTTATTTTCATACTTATCTACATAGGGATGATTATTTTAGAGCAAGAGTTTGATTCCTTTGTGTTCAAATCTGCCATTATATGGTTAAAAAATGTGCTGTGCTCTCAAATGTATTGCCTTGAATAAAACACATTTCATAGTTCCTTCAGACCAAATTATGTTTGTGTTCCAATTGGCTTGGTACAATGAAAACAGCTTTAGGTCAGTTTAAACTGCTTTACAAAATTTAAATGTAGCCTAATAATCATCAGAGAGCACATACAGCAGTAACAATTACCAATTGGACACCTCACACACACAATGGTGCCTAAAAAAGAAGTGTAATCTCCAAATGGGTAATTTATCAGAATTAAAGATAGCAGGAGGTATATAGAAGTACACAAAGGCAAAACTTCCTTCTAATGAATGAGATGTTCCACTGACTATAACTTGTAGGTCTGTCCTTTCCTCTCTACAAGCTGCTCTTTTTTGTATGTGTTAACAAATAACACAGAAGCCCAATGATAATTTACAGTGTTTGCTGCACATTAAGAAAGGCTGTTGGACATCTGTTTTTGAGTGCAGATGGGTATGGAAAAATAAACAAAAATTATTGCAAGATCTCTGGAAAAAGCCCTGGAGGCAGAGTTTAGACTCTGTGGAGGAGATAATACTCATTAGTTTCAGTGATTTACTAGCACTGTGTTTAGTCAACAGAATAAAAGATATGAATCAACAGTGCACATGTGCATGTACATTATTTGCATGTGTATTACATTAATAGTGTATTAATAGCATAATATTATTTTGAATAATTTAGTAACATTTTGTATTTAGTAACCCATGTTATAATAAATTGAGATAAAGATATAGATAAAGATCTTGAGGACATTTCGTACTTTAAGTTCATCCTAATAACTGTCTAATCAAAACTGATTGAGTAAAGAGCAAACAGTAGTTCTGACCTGTTGCAGGACTTGTGGAGTGCTGTGGAACACATACGTGGTTAGGCAGGGCCTAAGCTTGTGTTTCTAATAAGAAAGTCTTACAATATGAATGCCATTAGGCTTTCTGCACAGCAAAGGAAGATGATTTAACTCTTTGACAAACATCACCAGATGGGAATCTGAGTTTTTCTTGAGACAAACAGCTGATAATGGAGAATGTAAAAGTGACAAGACTGGTATAACTAATAAACCTTCACTGATGGCAACTTTATATACTAGTAAATATTTGCACTCTAGTCCTTTGTGTCCCCATTATGACATTATAACAACAGCTACACTAATATTAATGGTCAAGGTTCTGTTAGGAGTTACTGTGGAAGCACAAAGTATCTGTGGTGATGGTATGGTACAGATTATGTTACAGTATTGTGGTAAAGGGTGTCGGTGGTGAGGGTATGATACAGTAGTGTGGTAAAGGGTGTCTGTGGTGAGGGTATGATACAATAGTGTGGTAAAGGGTGTCGGTGGTGAGGGTATGATACAGTAGTGTGGTAAAGGGTGTCGGTGGTGAGGGTATGATACAGTAGTGTGGTAGTGTGGTAAAGGGTGTCTGTGGTGAGAGCAGGCTTAGATTGGCTGTTGGAGTACTGGGAGCTTTCCTGGTGGCCTGCCTGTCAGCTGATCTTGACAGCCAGGGTAGATTATGTTAAACAGATGAACTAAAGAACACAGCAGAGCTTGGGAACACACTGTCTCTGCAGTCTTGTTTTGCAAATCAAGTCTTTCTGCTGTGATGTACCATGTGAAAAGAAAACTCATTACCGCTCACATGCATACAATAAAGCTGGCGGGTTTGTGGTTATGACATCTTATATATAGCATCTTAGAAATTCACAAGAAGAACACAGAGAGAAAAAGCTCTTGACAAAGAAGATGCTAAGTGTTCAAAAATTACTGATTTATTCAGCAGTCATTCATATAAGAATGATTTCATTAGTTTAGTATTGCCTTGGTTGTGTTTTGCAGCCTACAGCACCTTAACGTTAATGAGCTATAAACTGCCAGTTTAATATTTACATTCAATGCTTCATTTTGCAGCCCATTTAGAAAATATACACAGATACTGATATAAATACATTTTCCCATTCAGCAGATTATTTGTTTCTCTTAAGAAGTTGTCTTAATACTTCTGATTAGCTTTTCAGCTCATTCATGGATGTTTCAAAAAGCACACATTAAATATATGAAACAAGCCTGTATCTGATTTAGACTGCCTTTGTAAAATAAATAAAATCATAGCTGAGTGAATTTGTGAGGACTGAAACCTGGCATGATTCCTGGTCTGGAAAACAGTCCCCGTCTGACCCTGGGGGTAGGTGTGGTACAGTAGCGTAGTCATGATACATTAGTCTGGCACATATTGATGAAGTACTTTATCTAAGAATATCAGTTTGTTTTAATCCTTGCTAGATTTCTATTGGTTACTCATTACTGATATTGTGTTGAGTATTATCCATTTCAAGAAAAACAATACGAATGAGTCTGAACAAATGTGACACTGGAACATAATTATGTTTTAGTGAAAGGATCGGCAAGTTCCAGTCTGAAAAAACAGTTGGACAAGTGTACTCTTTAGTACAATAGCAAAGCTGTAAATGTGCAAGCTGTAAACACTTCATGAATACATTGAATAAGTTTTAAACAGTCCATGAATCAAAAGCAAACTGAAGAGAGAAGCACGCCAAAAAAAAGTAGATGTGATTTAAATTCAGATTTTCACTCTTTCAGTCGAGGTTATTTGGTAATGCAGGTAAATGTGTCATTGTTTCCTGTTCCCCATTAAAAACTTTCAAAGGGCAATACTGTATTCAGTGGTGATAAAATGTTCCTTTAAAAGCTTCATAGAAAATGGCAGACACACACACACACACACATATATATATATATATACTATGACCATAAAAAAGTACTCTAAAAATGTATTTTCATAAGTATTTTCATAAAATGTTTATTTTATTTCTACAATTTTCTCATTTTATCTTAAAATTAAGATTTAGCACTTGCTTGATTCAGTATATGTCCGAGGTAGAGTGCAAACTTGCTTCTCTAGCCTGACCTTCTGCTCCCTCCTTGCCACCATCACATGATTGTAGATTTTAAATAGACTACTGCTTAATCAAAATTTGACAATCTGATAAGAATGTCTATCTGTGTGTACATTACATGCACATCCCTGCAAAGTTGATCAAAATACGTCAACATATACTACATAAGGTTTGTGAGTCCTGTGTTTGTAAAATATATGTCAGTTTCATCAAAATTTTGTCATAAGATTCTTACTGGAAAGAATGTGAGGGCTGTTCTCCAATGCCTTTTTGTTCTCCATTGCCGTCCCCATCTGTCTGTCGACTCCACCCCCCCAAAGATGAAATCTTTGCAGCTTGGCAAAACCTGCTTGGTGAAAAGATTTGAAAAGGTTATTGCCAGGACTTTTTGGCAGCATGATTTTACAGTGGTGTTATGTCTTTTACTTTTGCATCATTTGTCCATGTAATTTTTGTCGTGTTTGTACATTGTGTCACAAAAGCAAAGGCCCGAAATGTACGCAAAGATTTTAACTGTGAAGATTATCAGGTTGTAAAGGTGATCAAATATTATATATCTGTATATAATAGATCTATTGATAACTAATATTATACAGACTTTTATACAATTATATTCAATACCAAATATTAAAGTATTTATAGTTCTTTAAAAGCTTCATAGAGCTTTAATTATATCAATAGCTGTAATTATAACAATAATCCAGTACTCATTTTTAGTGTACAATAGTATGAATTACTCATGTGACTTCCCAATATTTTGTATTCTCCTCTCAACAGTGAATACCACGATTTCTCAGCCTGCACGGAGGACAACGCAATGAAGATTGGCTGCTTTTGGCCCAATCCAGTTGTGGAACACTATATCATCCACATCCACAAACAGTTCTTTTCCAACTGTACCTTGAAAACTGTGGTCTACTTAGATCCATCAGAAGACACCCTTGCAATCCTCATCTTTGTTCCAGTTTTCCTTACTGTGGCCATGGTTGCACTGGTAGTATGGTGTAGCAAGAGAAGTGATATACTGGCTTAGCACTGAAGGCCAAGAAATAGTTGGAGCTTTGCACGTCATGAAAACTCAGTGTCATGATGTGGTCAAAAAGGACCAAAACTGACCTTAAACAATTGGAGACGATGTCCCATGGAACTATTGGAACAAATCACCAATGGAACTGTTGGGCAAATGACCAATGGAACTACTCGAACAAGATTGTTAGTATTCAGTTTATTCAAGACATGCACAAATTTTTAGGTGTAAGAGTGAAATTAGGAAAAAAGATGTTTACTACTTCCTTATAGATGTGCATTGTAATGTTTCCTTGAGTATACCTTCTTTGACTACTGTGTCTGACACTGACTGATCTTTTGTGGACTTTCAAACGCCTTTGGGGCCTCTCTGTAAAAGTAAGAAATATTTAAACCAGCGTCGCATTTGAAAATTGCATGTCTACTGTATATACGTATTCTTCACTCTTTTATGCTCTTCAGTGTGTTCTCTGTGCTGATTTCACCAACATTAAGCTGGGCTTTAGGTATATTATGCCTTTGTAGGTGGTTTTGTTGTTCTACTGAAGGGACTTCAAGGCTTATTGAAATCTATTCCCAGTGTCTATTGGTATGAGGTGTGGGTGTACATCACTGGACTAATTTGAAGATTAAGATTCCGTTTTAGGCAGTGATGTTTTGGAATTATTTAGTCATTAATTCATATGCTATAGTGCAATACTATGTTTTTAAATAATCTAGAATTATACCAGTGTGCTTCTGGGACAAATATCTTTCTGCAGCTTTTAGCACCAACATAAATCTATTGCTCCTCATCCAGCTAATCAACGACTTCTATTGACAGTAATTAGATGGCCCAGGTGTGGTGGATTATGGATGATACTAAACTCTGAAGGGTAGTAAATTTCCAGGAACTTTATTGCCTGGCAACCAGTGTACGATTTTCTGAATAACTTGGGACTTACAGATCACAGAAACATGCAGTGAAATACAGATTAAGGAAGACAGTGAAGTCAAAAATAATATCAAAATATTTTCATAAAAACAGCAAGAAAGTGATTGGACACAAAGCCAAGTAAATCTACCACTTTGAAAGATTCATAGGTTTGGCAAAGAACATGAACAAAGCACTGGATAGTAAATACAGTGGTGAACCAGTAAAAAGAAACATATGAAGTATTATTTATGGCAACTAAAACCCTTGTACTGTGAATGGCTTAGAAATGAACTGAGGACAATAAAATGCACTAAAACATCTTGCCTTGTACCGTCAAGAATTGTCATATGAGGCAGAGATCCTTCAAACTGGACTCCAGGAAAGATATAAACTTTTCCCAGAGTAGGCAATGAATTACAGGAAATGGGCTGGCTATGATTTTTACCAAAGGAGGTACAGGAACTGTAGAGTCCAATTTTTCCCCAAACATGCATTGTTGTAGCTGGTGTTGTAACTATTGTGAGACATACTATAATTAACTGGCTTTTCTTTTATTTACATGAAATTGATAAGCCAACTTAAATACACTATAATACTGACTGTGTTTGATATGAGGTTTTTAGTTCATGAATTAGTTTAACTCATGAAAATGTGTTTTTGTCTAGGAGTGTGTATTTCCTCTGCTATTCTCTCTGTATGTTTTACTAACATGATACTTTCCCCTTTTCCCACACTACCATGCAAGCAATCCAAACAGAACATCAACCCCATGTGTCCCTCCCCCCCTTCATCTTAGCAACCGCTATATACCACATATACATCCACTTGACAGACCATTCCCTAAGGCCTCACAAGACACTAATAAGATTTTTGAGGTCATTTATTACAGCCACAGTCGGTAGAACAACTGCACACCTTCTGAAAGGTGCAATGTTTTATGATTGCCAATAAACGTTATGTGCTTAATTGAACATTTTCACTTGGGCCTGGTTTTCCAAAACATTATGGTCATCTTAACTGTGATCAGCATCATATTCATAATCTTGGTGCTATATAAACTATCTTTGTCTTACTGGGGGATGCAATGCTTTTCTGTTGCTTATGTTCATTATTATTATTGCAGTGTGCCATGAGAAAAAGAGGGAACATTCACTTTTCTGAATGCAGAGAGCCTTAAGCACTAACTTCCTGTTTATTCAGTGAGTCCCATGCCATCGGGTACAAGATAAAGCTAAGACAAGAAAAGACAGTCAAATTTAAACAGTCTCCTAGCTGGACTACATGTAGTGTCAGTTATCATACTAAATTGCTGAGGAGTGTGATTCTGACTGGTTCAAAACATACAGCTGGGATTGGGTTACGGTTAGTTATATGGTTAAAATTAGGATTATGGTCAGGGTAACAACCAGCTCGTTTTTTTTGTTGATACATGTTCAAATGAAATTTATCTCGATACAAAAAAATAGCAGAAAATGACAGAATGTTCAACAAAATCACAATTATTAACATCTTACAGTTATTAGAAACCCTGTACAAGGTTTTATTGCTTAGCAAATACCAAATTAATCATATGTACACATACAGTAAATACGTCAACTTAAGGTTGAACTAAAAACAAGCTTAAATTTTGTTTGGGATTCCTTTCCATTGGCTTTCATCATGTATTGCACAGACGAGCAGTACTAAAAAGGACTTAAAGTCAGTAGTACTGACTTTTGGTCTCATCTGTATACATATCAGGCAGAGAGGATCTAACTATAGTTCATTATGTGTAATATTCAATTCAGTTAGTTGTTGAGTTAAAGGTTTGTGCTAAAGCTTGTCAGTAATTTTTACATTAACTGTCCATACAGTTTCATGAACTGTATCATGAACTATAACATCTAACATTTGCATATTTTTATACAATCTCACAGACATATATGAAAATGTAAAAGTAGGTAGTGAGCCTCATGTTTTTGCTTTAAAAAAATCACTTTGTAGGTCTGAGATGCAATATCTTAGAACTGAAGACCAATAGAAGTAAGGGGTATTTCTAATTTTAAGCTTTATTATGTCAATCATAGAGGAAATACACTCATAAAAAGTTTTCTGTGATTGGCAGATACAGCAGGCCTTAGAGGATTAGACAAGAGTAACTGAAAGCTTTAGGTAAGAATGGCCAGTGCTTTAAGCAAGCATGATCAAAATGATCAGTGTTTCCTAGGGGGAACAGTTTTGTTGGATTGAAAAGCTTAACTGGGAATGAAGAACCCAAGTTCACCTGATCTGTGTTAAAATGTTGCATTAAGATTGCAGTAAGTAACTGCACTGCTGCCATGTTCTGAAAAACCTGTGATATTTCACAAACGTCTAAACCCACTGCGAACCCTATAAAATATAACAAACCCCTAAACTAACACAAACCCCATCAATCTTCACAGCTCAGTAAACCATCACAATTTACCACAAATCACTGAATCATTACAGATGTGAAAAAATGTGTGATTGTGTGCCATGCCGCAGGGTTTGGTATGAACTGGTGTGAACTGTAGTGACTAAGAATAGCATTTGGCTCCTGGCCCCCCATGGAGTCCCTGATATTGTAATGAAAATAAAAGGAATGAGTTTAAACCACTTTAAAAGGATTTCTTATTTCTTAATACCAAATATGTCAGCTCATATCAGTAATAAATCATGTTAATTCACAAGATGCAATCAAGTCAAAGAGCAAACCTAACCCTAGCAAACCAAAATATCTATTTTTATAATATGTTTTATATTTTTTAAAGTGTTTAAAAACCTTGGAGAAGTTATGTTTATCATTTGCCACAATAAAATATAGGAGTTATTACAAACACAATGCACGACGTCTAGGACCTATTTCTAAAATCCTATGTTGACTAATCAGGCAATTGCTTTCTTCACACATTTCATTCTCAGCATGTTGCTTGCAATAATATATACAATAGAGCTTAATATAGCTCCTGTCCTCTGGGCTGAAACTGTGTGCTGGAAAGGATGTGTAACTCTTATCAGCTGTTTGTGCTGTTGGCCTGTAGAGATTGTGTATACAGTGAGAAAAAGCTGTTATGTTTGACCATTGACCCATATCCTGTCTGTTTTAAAAAAAAGGTAGAGAAAAACACAATAGTGTCACAGATGCTCTTAGCAAGATGTTAAGCTTTATCATTTATGAGGTGTGGTTTTTTAAGGATAATGATTTGTAAAGTGATTTTGTAAAGTGATCCACTTCTCTCTAATCTAATAAGATTACAAATGCATAAACTAGCAGGAATACATATGACTTTTTATTAAATTGAATATCTGTGATTTGTATTCAGAAAGAAATATGGATCCAGAAAGTGGATAATCCAAATTATATTGGAAGGTACAGAATGTGCCTAAAGTCTGACTGGAAAACATTGCTATGGATACTGCATATTTTTTTTTAATCTTGGTGAGTGGGAAATGAGAAACAGGAATGTTTCTTCTTATTAAAACTAATTAGAAGGATTTAAAGGAGAGTGGGAAGAAATGTTTGACAGTTTGGGACAATTTGTGGAAAGTGTTGTATGTCTCTGTCAAAACTGTTTTCCCCTGTGCTTCTGTGTAGTGTTAATTGCTTAGAGCTTTTCTGAAAAATGGATATCACCACACAGTAATGTAAGACCTCATGCCTCAAAAATCATGATCAAATTCCAGGATATTTTTTGCTTACTAGAAACTTTAATATGCACTTTAAGCTTTGCATAGTATGATTTATGAAAATTATCAAGCTCTTATTACAACTTCTTATTACAAAAAAATTAATCAGTTCTTCCTTGCCACCTACAGGCAAGAATTTAAACAGCTACTGACAAAACACAAGAAATAAAAATGTCAACAACTGCATAAATAACAGTAAGACCATATGTTGCTCTGTATCCGTGCTACAAGCACAATCTTAGCATTGCTAACTAGCTTGGGGGCACATTAGGTCTAATTGAAGGGCAGTATATTAAGCGACAAATATCATGTTTATCTATGAAAATTATAGCATTTAAATATCCATTGATTTACTGTTTAAATAATAATTCCCCAAGTAATTATCACTTTAATAACTTTGACTTTTCTGAAAGACATCAGTTATAAGGCATAGGCTTACCTTTCATCTGATGTTGGCTAGCTAATAAGAGTGTGACAATATCAGTGCACCTTGGAGATTTCTGCACATCTGCGGTTTCCCTTATAATGTGGAATTATATTTTCATGCGAATGTAAATTTGAAACAAATGTAGCTATAGAGAACATACAAAGTGGATTAGGACGAAAAGCACAAGACTTCTGCTGCCTTTCCCACAGACTTGTTTACAGTATTCATGTAGCTTTGACATTGTTAGATCACAGTGTACCCTAACATAATGTCTCATTAATTAAAACCAGATATATGGTTTTATTGTAAGTATATATCCCTATGTGGTTTAGCTCAGTGACTTTGAATTAACTGAAATTTCTCACTGATACAGATAACCAAGACAGATAATGCTAGCATTTTTTCAGATATATTTTTGCTATACTGTACATACATTATCATACATCCAGAGAAATCCAATTTCTCACTGCAGCGAGTCTGTGACAGAATGATGGATGAAAATGACAAAACACTTAAAGTTTCATTCCTTGTGCCAAACAACCTCACATTAGTCTGCCTGCCACTGTGTGTCTCCACTCTTGTGTCTGTCATCGTGTTCCCAATATGGCTGCTGTATGCTGTATATGGCTGCAGATCACAAAATGTTAGAGAGACATTTTTATGCATGTATGGATAAGCAACTATTATATAGTTTGCATTCTTTTAAGAATCACCTGAGTGGCTCATCTGCATCTTCCATTTAATGAAGAACAAAACTGTTCCTAGGTGCCATAGAGACTTTACTGAAGGGCCCATCACCACTGCCATCAGCTCTCCTGCTGGGCTGGGTTTAGCTGCTGGACTCTGAAGTGATTCTGATTGAATAAACTGATATCTCCATCAAATATTTTTAGCCCTTCCAGAGGAGGATGGGTTCCTGTTGTTGTTTTTTTTTCCCTTGCCACCATTGCATTGACTTGATTATTCGGGGCCTGGATCCGGATTCTCTTTACATATGATGTCCATTCAGCTGCTTTGTGACATCAGGTATTGTCAAAAGTGATACACAAATACATTTAGACTGAATGTACAATTTAAGACACATTTAATGAACATTAAACACTGATTAAGGTCAGTATTATAGTAAAAGCTAATCTGTTAAATGGGACTTTTAACATTTTGCTTATATAAAGCATACATTTTGTGCAGCACAAACATTGACTTGCAATAAATAGTAGCAGCTTGAGGGGGCGATATTAAAATTTAAAGCCCAACATTTTAAATAATTTAAGACTCTTTTATTAAAGATTTAATGAAGGATAAAGATATACAACGTAGGGCCGAATGCTCAGTGTCCCAATGATATTACATTTTAACTAATATAATTATATCATCTGGTTTTATTCTGATGCTGAGAGGGATGATCTATCGCTCTCATAAAAAGTATAATATTACCAAAATCTGTTCAATCAGTCAGCATTATGCTTGTCACGGTGGCCTCCTCCCCTGTCTTATCTGTGTGCGCGTGTTATGTGCACGATCGTTCTTTAAAACCGAAAATAAATAAACGTTATTTTTCCCGTGCTCGGCATTCCTGCCATCCCTTTGGCCATTGTCCGTTCCGTGACAATGGTGTGCATCAATTATATGCTAAGGCATTTAATATAACTTAAAGCGGTTTCGGAATGGTCTCATTTAAACTAAGCTCTAGCAATAATACAGAGAATTATATGTGGGCAGGAGGTGGTGCCAAAATCATCAAAGCCATGCAGAGTAAATTAATCTAACGGAATGGATATTCCACTGTTCCAGTGATGCCAAGCCCGCAGCCAAGCAGTTCTGCAGCTGCTGATAACGTGGAATTGTACATGTTAGGGTTACCCCGTTCTGTAGCAGGGTTTGTGTTTACCCTAATCCTTTCTGTACCAGACCTGCATTATCATGCCCAAACAGTTTTCTCTTAATCTTATTAAAAGCTGAAATTTTGATATTTTTACATTTAGGTTTCATTTCAAACACTCAGCATTCAAGAAGAGAACAACATACTAAATGATATATAATTTAATATTTATATTTTAATGTTAGCTTTGTATCACTTTCTGGGCCTGGGCAGGCTTTAGAATAATATTTTTGCAGTAAAATTCCATGTGGTTAATATGAAGCAATATAAATAAATAATAAATAAATATTAATTAATTTATTTATAAATAATTAATTTATAAATACTAAATAAGTATACCAAACAAATAAATAAGTATTAATTATGTTATTAATAAATGATTAATTTATAAATAATAAATAAGTATACCAAACAAATAAATAAGTATTTTCTGTCACAGGGAAATCCAGGGGTAGGGACTTTTTAATACCGTAGCTCTGTATATGTCAAAAACATTTTTTTATTTATAAAAGCTAAGCAGAGCCTGGCTCACTGGAGTTCTCTCACTCTGGCCTGGGAAAGTTCAAGAAGCTAACAGAAGTTCCCACGAACGTGCCTTCACTGAGGGACGAACCTCTGAGGCTCCTTGCAGTGGCAATTGAGGAACATGCCTCTCCTTATGACTGCATTCACCGCTATGGTGAGAGACATGTTGGCTTGTCTTGTTTCAGAGTAATGAAGCCAAATATTTATCTGGCAGGGGTGGCCTACAGCAAGTGGTATATCATAGTACAAAAACCCAATATCACAATATATATTACAATATAAAATTACAATATAAAATTGTATGTTTTTGTATACATCACTAATAATTATATGCAAAACTTGGGCTTCACTTGCGTTTTTCATTAGAAAAAACAGATCAGAGATGACAAAGGCACAGGTATCAGCATTTTACAAGTTAAAGTCGACTAATATTTTTGTCTAATGTGAGATCAGTGTTCTTAATATGCTAGATTATACAAATTAATTTTTAGAATGCTTTTTACAATGTGTTGTCACAATGTATCTTTACAGAAATAATCTATACAAAGAATCCTGGTCCAGGCCCCTAATGAACAAAGCCAGTGTAACAGTAACAAGGAAAAACTCCCTAAGAGCAGGAGGAAGAACATTGAGAGGATCAAAGGGTCAGAAAGGGAACCCATCCTCCTCTGAGCCACACCAAATGGCAAACGAATAACACAGAATGAATTAAACTGCTTTTGTTTTAAAATTTAGCTTGTTATAAAAATTTAGAAGAGTATCATAAGCTTATAAGAAATGAATAACAAATATTTGTCAGAGGTACTCAGATTAATGACCAAGATTCAGTTCAGAGTGCAGACAATACGCAACTAAATACAGTCTAGCAGGAAAAGCTGATGGCGTGGTGATGCTATTCAGTAACATGACATGCAGGAACAATTTTGGAGCTCTTCATCGTAAGTGGAACACACAGAAATCACTTCATGTCTCTCTAGAACTGAGTGATGAATGGCACCCGGGTCTGGGTCCATAACCATAGAGGAAACGGAAACTATGCTGTGCACCGGGTTGGGGGGGGGGGGGGGGGATTGGGTGATTGAAGGATGCTGCTTCTGAATCTCCATATGTGGCCCCAGTTTAACACAAAGGAGGACTGAGCAACAGGAAATTAGTGAGTCATGTTTTAGCACGCACACACACACACACACACACACACACACACACACGTAAAAATGTCATAAGATGAAAATGTAATAGAGAAAATCTCCCTTCTGGAGTGCAAGCAAATGCTAATTTCCTCTTATTTACTCAGTTAAGCCCCAGAGGCAGGTCAACCACCTTAGTGGAAAACTGTTTCTTCTCAAAAGATTGTTTCTTCCAGTCTTTACCAGAGGGTCTGTAAAGCAGCCAGTGATAAATTATCACTGTTAGATTCTCTGTTCTTGAAAAAAACTCACTCTTATAAGACGTTGCTGCATTTATAGTGTATTGGTTAAAGAATTTGTCCGAAATTTTAACCAAGTGCATCCAGTATGATCTATGATAGAAACCAACAGTCTACTGGTTCTCTGCGTGCTTCTCTAGCCAGGAGAACACCTGCTGGTGTCACGCCATCAATCATCCCTCCTGTTATGCCCAGTGGTGGATGAGTTCCCTTTGGGGTTCCCTTTTGAGTCTTGGTCCTCCCAAGGTTCCTTCCTTATTCTCCTATGGAGTTTTTCTTTGCCTCCGTCACCCTCGGCTTGGTCATTAGGGATCAGGACCCACACGTCTATGAAGCTGCTTTGTGACAACATGTGTTGAAATACATAAATACATTTGAACTGAATTGAACTATGCCCACTCAAGAACTACTAATGTTCTGAATCATAGGTCTACTGATAACCGGAGCATTTTGTTCTGACATGAACCTGGATGTCAGGTGCTGTTTGTCACGGATTTCAGTTTCATGCTGAGCAGAACCTCAGTTCAGTGCAACGAGTCTTGAGCACCTGCCAAGTTGGCAGAGCTACTAGTGGAAGTTCCCTTTTGTCTTTTTCATGCTGTTGTGATTGTTTTGCTTTCCTCTTTTTCCTCTTGATTTTGTTTTCCTAAATCATGTTTGCCCCACATTTGACCTGTAGACTAGGACTTTAGATTTAGTTAATCTAGTTGATCGTTCTATCATTTTCTGATAGGTAGTAGTGAGCATTATTCATTTTCCATGATCTACAAAGCCTGTGGATGAGTAAGAGATAATGAGCTTCCAACTGTTTCAATCATGTCTGTTACAATATAGATGCAAGACTGTGTAAATAAATATGCTCTTACACCCAGTTCCTTAAAGAAAACCTGTCCAACATCGGATGGATGTATGTATACATTTCATCAATCATCATACCGATATCTGGACTAAGGAATACCAACAATGAGAACTTTGGGCATCTGATATACATTAAAAATTTAATCCCAGGCAAACCAGGTGGGTCTTTTTTTCTTAAAGTTAACTTCTTCATATTTTACACATCTGGCTCCAAGAACAGCTGGTTTGTAATACAGACTGTTTGCCAGTCACTTCCTTCTTAAGCCTACATTCCTTATTGCAGCCTTCCTTCATATTCAGTGGAACATATGGAAGCAGGCAGCAGGCCAGCTGATCAAGCGCCAGATCACAGACAAAGAAAAAAAGTCCTGAGGCAACCAGAGTGGTTGCTAAGGAAACAAAAAACAGAATTAACTAACGTGGCTATTACTTTGCTGATTCAATATCTCATTTTTTTGTGAAAATACATGAAACTAATATGCTAACCCCTGATAGATGTGTAATTGGAACCTGTAGGGTTAGGGTCAGGGTTAGTGTTTTTACAAGCTTAGAGACAAAAATGACAAACCTTCTCCACGTAAAAACATTCACAAGTCGTGAAGTCCAGTGACCACTAAATGAACATACTGGATATTTTGAGGTATAAAGAATGTTAACACTTAATTCATGGTGTTAACAGTGAATCTGTACCACCTTTCACTTTTTGGATCTCCTTTGGGTGGGGTGTATATATGCATAGCTCTTCATGCATGTCCAGCACCTCCCCAAATAAACCACAGTTCCTCCAAAATAAACCAGCAATAAAGCAAACTCCTCCCCAGAATTAGGGCTCCTCTGCCTTAGGTCATCCCTGCTGCTCTGTAGGCTTTTCTGAATTGACTTTGCCTGTCCAATGTTACTGCATTAAAGTCATAAGCAGCGTCTGAGCAACATATCAGAAGACTAATGGAACTTCTTCTGTCTGGTCTCCCTTAGCATGAAATTCACACAACAGTCCAGCAGACTATATAGATACTAATATAGAGCTAAGATTTGTCATTGTAAACTCTGGTTATCAACAAATAGAAAACAAGAACATATCAGTAGATGGGTGCCATCAATTGTGACGATGATGTGGGTGGAATGCAATGTCTCAAAGAATCCCCAGGACTGTGGTCACCCACTGGACCCTGTGTGAAAGGTTGGTTTGGTACAAGATATTTGGTACATCTTATTCTGTGTATAATACATTAAAGCAGGAACTAAACGGGCAGCCCAAGGAGGATGGATTCCTTCAAGTTTTGGTCCTGCCTTCCTTAACTTCACCTAGGGAGTTTTTCCTTAATTCCACCCGGGAGATTTCCTTGCCACTGTCACCACTGCTTTAATCATTAAGGATATGGACCCATTTGTAAAGCTGTTTTGTGACAACGAATGTTAAAAAATACATTATAAGAACAAATTAAACTTTGCCTTAATTGGGTAATATTATAAAAATAATATCAGTGACATTGATCTGAAACAAATAGACACTCACCATGAACATGTGATCTATAGTCACATAAATGCTACTATTGTTGTAATGAATGTACATTATTATGTACAATGATCAAACCTTTTTAATTACGCATAAGCTCACCATCCTTTGGCATGACAGCATTTGTTGTAAGGTCACCTCGTTCTATCTTCATTGAAAGTCCTTAACAAGGAGTGTCCTTAACAACTAGTCTCTATTTGTCTACCCTTGCCAGTGGGAATACTGATTGCATTGAGAGAGACTGTGTGTGTGTGTGTGTGTGTGTGTGTGTGTGTGTGTGTGTGTGTGTGTGTGTGTGTGATTTGGGTATAATCCTCATCCTTTTCTGGTTTTGCTTTAACAATGTTGCCAGTTTTGCACAATGTTTAATTTTTGAACCGAAATAAGATTATTGAAAATTAACTATTCAGATGTAGGAATAATAGCCTATAACCCTAAAGATAGAACATGTGTGTGCATATCGTATGTGATCATGGTGTGTGTGTGTGTAAGCATATTGTATGTAATCATGGTGTGTGCATATTTTGTGGACATTGATCTTATAAAAAGAATAAGGGGTTTCAATTTGAATGGTACTGCATTACTGAATTTGATAAGAAATCAATATTCTGTATGGATCGGTGATGTTTTTGAATGTAGTTGGAGAATCAGATTCAGGTCATTACTCTGAAATGCCTTATATGGGAAATACAAACCCAGGATTCTGTTTCATTTGTGGTCATGAATTAATAAAAATCTAAATGAGTGTCTTTGATTTAAGAGAGAACAAATAGCTTTTGTCAGCAGATTTGTATATTGAATGAATTAGTGATTAATCTGTTTTGTACTGAAGGTGAATAAAGACAAAGGAAAAAGGGAAAAGCCTTCATGAGCCATGAAAATGGCCACAGCATAATGAATAAATCATGTCGAATTCTCCCTCCAGCACCCGATCATGAATGAAACTTAAGGTGTATTTACGTGTGGTGTTAAGTTCTCCCAGTCAGTCACCACATCACAAAATCTGTGTCCACTTTTCTGGTTGTAGTTCAGCACAACTGAAGTGAAAACAGTCCAAACTAAACAAGATTATTTGCATCAGTATTTTTTTAAATAGCTGAGATCTAATGCATTTATAATTTTAAACTAAATAATGACTGCTTGAACCCACAAGCAGTGGAAACAGTGACGTGTCCCTGATTGTAGTTTTCATCACAGGCCTCTGATACAGTGAATAAGAGCTTAGATGATAAGATGGAAAGATCATAGTCTGGAAAGAAAACTATTTTCTGACAATGACTACTGTAAAAATACTATAGAAATGAATCTAATTTAAGATGAATAAAATTATGGTGTGACATACCATCTGAACATTTAAAATAGGATGCATTATCGGCAAAAATGGTCATATTTTCTAAATAGTTGAACAAATGGCTTATGACCTCTTTAATCTTGATGAAAATATAAGAATAATGGAATGTTCTATCTAGAGATTTTCTATTTTTCCTAAACAGATTTATTTGAACTGTTTTTGTCACCTGAGAAAAATTAAAATATTATAAGAGACTCAAATATTTAAACATGGAAAATACAAGACTCAGGCTATTTGAGATCATAGCAGATTTCGTAAATTGCCTAAGAGACCCCCTTTTCAAACAGACCCCATAGGACATTCACCAAACTTCCAAAAAGCACAATACTGTGGACAGATGCTGAAAAACCCAAACATTTTCCACGACCTTGGTGCTGTTGGGGGAATACTTCACAGCTGGAAAATATAACAATGAGGAACTTGCTGATTATTCATCTGTTCTTAATTTCTATTAATTAATCATTGTATACTTTGGTATGTGGGTGGAGAACAAAAGATGGCATGTTAAGTAGCATATTGGCAGAAAAGATACTGGCCGGGGGGGGGGGGGGGGGGGGGGGGGGGGGGGGGGGGGGGGGGGGGGGGGGGGGGGGGGGGGGGGGGGGGG
>JAOYMR010000027.1:9824930-9843968 GCA_025802075.1 Tenebrosternarchus preto
TGTTCCAGATTCTCTGAATCTTTTGATGATGTTATGCACGGTTGATGATGATAACTTAAAAGTCTTTGCTATTTTACACTGGGTAACACCATTCTGGTATTGCTGCACTATCTTTCTGCGCAACAATGGCGGAATTGGTGATCCTCTTACCATCTTGGCTTCAGAGAGACACTGACACTCTGAGAAGCTCTTTTTACACCCAATTATGTTGTCAATTGACGGAATTAGTGTTAATTGCTCTTCCAGCTATTCGTTATATGCTCAATTTCCTTTTTCCAGCCACTTATTGCTACTTGTCCCAACTTTTTAGGGATTTGTTGACACTGTGAAATTTTGAATCATCATATTTTTCCTTTAAAATGTTACATTTACTCAGATTAAACTTTTGATCTGTCATCTATGTTCTATTACGAATACGATATTGACATTTGCCATCTCCACATCGTTGCATTCAGTTTTTATTCACAATTTGTTTAGAGTCCCAACTTTTTTGGAATCCGGTTTGTATTTTTGTGTGTTTCATGTTTCATATATTCAGCATTTTGCTTTATACGGGTTTGATTCAGTATTCTCAGATTTGTGTCTTATTCAGACACACCCAATGTGAATCACTCACTGAATCAAACTGAGAGCTTGTCTACACCCCAGATCATACAGTATAGGCTACAGTGAAGTTTATTGTTTCAACAAACCAAGCTAAAACATAATCTGAATAACAACCTATACAGAATATATAAAACTTACTTGCTGGCTCCTGGCCATAATCACCTCAGTGGCAGTGATATTGACACTAATGAATAGCAGATGCTCACAGATGGAACCTTCTCCCCTTTCAACCAGCTAGGACAACAGCAAGGAAATAAAACAAATGTGGAACCCAGTTTTAATTCCAAACAGAGTTTTGTGAATTCTCTCTCTCTCTCTCTCACACACACACACACACACACACATATATATGCAAGCTCAGTCCCAAATGGTACATTTATGGTGCTGCAGTCCACAAACACATGTGCACACAAAGACAACAAGGCCATAGGGTGTCCTATTTTTCATTATGGCAATCAAAGTTATCTTATGAGCGCCCTCTATTTGCCCTTATTAGTGCCCTCTATTTGCTCTTATGAGCACGTTCTATGTGTTCTTATTAGTGCCCTCTATGTGCTCTTATTAGTGCCCTCTATGTGTTCTTATTAGTGTCCTCTATGTGCTCTTATTAGTACCCTTTATGTGCCCTTATTAGTGTCCTCTATGTGCACTTATTAGTGCCCTCTATGTGCTCTTATTAGTGCCCTCTATGTGCCCTTATTAATGCCCTCTATGTGCCCTTATTAGTGCCCTCTATGTGCCCTTATTAGTGCCCTCTATGTGCTCTTATTAGTGCCCTCTATGTGCTCTTATTAGTGCCCTCTAGGCTTGTTAGCTAAAATTCCATGAGATACAGGCAAGGACCAATCAGGGTTATTTTTTGAGCATCATGGGATATTTTTGAGCATCATGGAAAAGAAGAAAATATTCAAATTTGATTTAAATGTGATTTATTATTATTAGCTGTTAAGGATTATTATTAAAGTAGCCCAAATACTGCAAATATATACAGTGAAGGGGCAACATGGATTAAAAATAACATTATACAACACAGACTTGATACTAGTAGGGTCTCTCAGTGGAGGATGGGATCCCTCTTGACTCTTGATCCTCACAAGGTTTCAGCCTGGGGAGTTTTTTCTTTGCCAACTGTCACCCTCAGTTTGCTGATAATGTATCTGAACCCATACATTTGCAAAGCTGTTTTGTGACAACATGTACAAGTGTTACATAAATAAATTCTTTGAGATAAATAAAAAGTAATATATATTTTTTTAATTTTAAAAGTACTTTCTGAGGTGAGGTAATAACCACACAGCTAAGTGAATTTGATGGGATTTGATAATGTGAAGTCTGAAATGGTGAAGGATCAGACACACTGTTGCACATGAGGAAAGCAACACCAAACTCAGGATTTCCATTCGCTTCTTCATTTTTTTCACTGTCTTTACTCCATAATCTGCCAATGAAATAATCCCCAGGGACAGCAGGGAGGTGGCTGAGTGATGACAGCCCATCTGAACCAGCAAGGTCGCAGCTGCATGTCCTTAATGGTTTCCTAATTATATCTTGACTTTTGTCCCATTAGATTACAAGCGCAGAGTTCTCAGATGTAGAAAGTACTCCAGAGAAGGTGCGGCTCTGAAAAGTACTGTGGTAAAATCTATGAAGCTGACTGAAAGGACTCCTGGTGATTTTATTTTGTTTGTTTAATAAAAGAATAAAAATGAATGATCCTGTCACCTTGCTTGACACACATATGATCTTAAGTGACATCCCACTCCTAATCCATAGGATTCAATAAGATGTTGGTCCACCCTTTGCAGCTAGAACAGCTTCATCTCTTCTGGGAACGCTGTCCACAAGGTTTAGGAGTGTGTTTATGGGGATTTTTGACCATTCTTCCAGAAGCACATTTGTGAGGTCACATACTGATGTTGGACAAGAAGGCCTGGCTCTCAGTCTCCACTCTAATTCATCCCAAAGGTGTTCTATCGGGTTGAGGTCAGGACTCTGTGCAGACATGTCAAGTTCATCCACACCAGACTCTGTCATCCATGTCTTTATGGACCTTGCTTTGTGCACTGGTGCACAGTCATTTAGATGGGTGAGCGAATACTGTATATATAGTGTGTATATATATATATATTCAAACAACCTTTCGATGAAACCTTGTGGTAATTTCATTCACAGAAGTGGGATTATTAAAGGCTGAGATGTATGTAACACTATGTTGAAATCTGTGACACTGTTAAAGGCTGTCTCTTTGCTGACATCTGTAAAACTGTTACCATATCTGGGTCTGCTGCAATCTCATATGGTCTTTCTGCTGTGTACAGACTCCTGCTGTGGTCCTCCTGCTGTGTATGGACTCTGTCAGATTTGCTTGAATATTCAATTAATCTCAAGGCTCTGCCAGCAGTGACAGCACCTCAGGTACATGAGATTTTGTGAATATTACCAAATGCACCGTGAAATATATGCAGAATTTATTCACGGTCTTTTTTTTCCCCCAAAATGTTTTTCTTGCAAAGAGGATACTGCTTTAGCCCCACTGTTGAGATGTATTCTCTTCTCTCTAACTCAAAATGTAACTGTACATTGTAAGTTTTTACACACTTTTTAGATAAAACATTAGGAAAGCATTATAGAACTTGAAGCATGATGTGGAGATCCTTTCAGGAGGAGAGGAAGAGGGAAACAGGTTCAGGAGCAGAGTCTGGACGCACATCCAGTTTTTCATGGTACTAGTGATCAGCTAATCCAGCACTGGACAGGCCCTTATGCCACATGTGAGAATGTAATTCATGGCTTCTGCCTTTGGATAGAAGGATTGTATTATAGACCTCCAGCCTTCTGAGGGATAAACAAACACTTGAACAGCTGGAATATTAGACAGGAAGCACCTGGTCCTGGGGCTTAAGCACTCATGGGTACATGTGCATGAACACAAGCACACGCACACACCCACACACACACACACACACACACACACACACACACACCCCAGCTTTCTTACAAACTTGCTGCTCACTCTTCTTACTATCTTTTGTATTCACTTTTGTTAACTTGTGTATTGTTTTGTTGACAGTTATTTTAATGCCAACTTGTGAAGACTATGTTTACTACACTAACAAAGCCAAAAACACCTCGTTTGATATAGTTTGGACAATCTGGGTCATTATGCAACAACTGGTAAATAATAAATCGCTACCAATAAGAGCATCTTCCAAACCCTGAACATGTACACTTCACTCTCTGATCTGTTTATCCACAGGTCACATACTGAACATGTACACTTCACTCTCTGATCTGTTTATCCAAATATGTCACATACTGGACACGTACACCTCTCTCTGATTTGTTTATCCACACATGACATACTGAATATGTTTGCCTTGCTCTCTGATTTGTTTATCCACATATCAAATCAGCTTTTTTCTGAGGTCCTCTAAAATCTCCTTTGATTGACCTGTTTTGCACCATAATACACATACTGTATTGCAATAGAAATCTGCTGAGAAAAGCAGTAAAACAAATCTTAGGGGAAAAAAAATAGGTTTCTACCTTACTATACAAACATACTGCCTTCCGTCCTGGAACTCTGGGGGCACATTCTTCTGAGTGAAGCCTAGTGTGGAGCCTACTTTGGGTGCTCTCTGGTGAACTCTACACTGGTGGGTGTAAGGGAATTTAATAATCCATGATCCATGTTACATTCTGAATTAAATGTCCCTCTCTAGTTAGACTATTTGGCGGTCAGGCTGACCCCAGTCCTAATGGCATCTAAACTATCTTTTAAACTGTCCTTCGGCTTTAATCATATCCACAACCCCCTTCCTATCTGACGGTCAGACTGACCCAGATCCGAACATCATCTAAACAGCTTCTTAGTGGAGGACACTTCTTGGAATGTCTCACCCCATCCTTAAGACCAATCATCTAGTTGCTGATTCCACCTTAGACCAAACATTCTACCCCACACAATCACTCTCATCTTCCACATCATCTCTTTCTATATTGTTAATAAACTTTAGAGCATCTTCTTGACACCTGTGTGTTGTGAATTTGTTCTCCGAGATCTCTTAACGAGACATTCTGAGGGCTGAACTAATCTTTGGTCAAATCCTGAAAGTACTCTGTGTTAGTTGGACTGAACGGAGGCTAAAAACCTAACAGTGGGGACTCTACTCTGGTACAGTATATCCTAGATGATCTTCTGCTCTGAGTGAACTCGGTACTCTGAGTTGCTCTCGGTACACTGTACGTTGGATGCACTCTGCACTATTCTGACTATATTCTACTGTGATGCACTTAACTGGTATCTTCAGTTATATTGCCTAAAGCAAACATACTACAAAAACATTAAACATGTAAATTTTTATATTTACTGAAAAATACAGAAATGTTTACACTTTTAATCCCAAATCTGACTATACTCCAACAGCAGAACTAGTAGACATTTAACTAAATATATGTGACATTAAAGAGAGAAAAGGTGCAGGTGTTAAAAGAGGTGTTTATTACTCAAGCAAGTATACAGAAAAAAAAGACAGTTTCAAATAAATGTAGCAAAGTCTCTGAGCAAGGCTATTCTCTCCAGCTGCACAGCTAATGTGATGCAATAGAGCTCATTCCTGTGGGCTTAAATAACAAAAAATATTAACAAGGGACAGGTGCACATAGTTCAGTAACAAAACAAGGTGAATGAGAGCAGGTTGTAAGTGTGAGTGTGACTGATGTCTCTGTGAAGACGTGGATGTGCTCTGCTGGAACACGTCATAGGCCAGGATACAGGATACAGTTCACACTGAACCTTCACACCTGTGTGATGTCAGCACATGGAACTTACATCAGAATTCAAGCCACAAACTGGATGTCTCATGAAGAATTCTCTGGGAATTGGACATAATCTTCACACTCGCAAAGTAGACTTAACTACAGTAGCCTTGCCTAAAGCACTGGACCTGTAAGGTTACCTTTGCTAAAGACACAAATCTTATAACCATTACTTTACAAAGTTACAAAGATCATTATGAATATTTTATGGCTTCATTTATAGTTAATGACACGCTGTATATAGCGTGTTCACAAATCTTGTGTCTAAATAAATATAATGGTATAACTTACTACTAATTCTAGATTATGACAGAAAATATGATAATTTCAAAAGACATTGTAAAAGATGCCATGGTTAAATTACAGCTCCACTCATAAATTACAGCTCCACTCAATATCCCTTTTTAGATACTCATAAATTGTAAATACATCTAATTATTTTGTGAATAACTGCATGAAGATGTCATTTTTTATTACAAATTACGTTTTATTATGGAGTAATAATCTTCAGACAGGATATGAGGCCTATATAAATAGCACTGCCTTTTCATGACTCTAGATTAACACACTGGATCACTGACCTGTTTGCAGACACAGCCAAGCGTGTAGCCCAGTCAGTAGCGAACCTTTCAAGATGACAGGGGGTCATGCATGTACTGTGCATCAGTAATGACAGCATTGGTCACTAACCTTCACACTGACTTTGTTTTGGTAAGGTCTCCAAAAGGCTGGTTGGCACTGGGATAACACAAGTACAGATCCATAAGGGATGGTGGGATTTTCTGGTTTGTTTGTTGATTGGTTGGTCTGTGTTTGTAATGTCAACGTCTGCTGAAAGTCCTGATTTTTTGCAGTCAGTGGGAGTTAGTTACATATGCATCCCTTATTACAGAAGATCACTGACATCTGCAGTTGTTTAATTTCCAGCTTATTGTCTTATTGAACATGGTTATTTTCATGTCTGATTTTTATTATAAATGCAATTTCCTGTTGTATGAACCTTTTTATTAAGTTAACTTGTGTTCTCTTCCTCAAGATGATATACGAGTTAGTATGTGTGTAACCTTTGTAACGTTTTTATACCCCAGTGAAGCAGGAGTACTGATAAACCCATTAAAGACCCAGGACCTGTAGGAGTTAATTATGATCATACTTCTATTAGGAATATTTGTGAATGTGAATACTTGTCTTTTGAATTATTTCTAGGGGTGCCTGTAACTGCAAACCCAAAGTCTTTTAGAAACATAAACAAATTTCATGTCAAACTGTGATGCAGCTGGCTATTTTTATTTAAGTGCTTACAGTAGAAGTTGTAATTTGATCATTATCTAAACAGTGCATTAGGATTCCTTCTATAGAATTTGGTTTTCTGTGTAAATTGATCCATTGATGAGGTTCTGTTTTTAAGACCTAAGATAGCTCAGCTATATGCAGTTGTCTAACTAGCTGGATGCTCTAATTTTATGGGAAGGCAGGCATTGTTCCTCTGTCCTGGATGAGCTTGATACTACAAACTTTTCAAAGGTCATGTAGACAGAGACAAACAACCTAATTTACTCCATATTTTTGGAATCCTTCAACCTTTAAGTGTTTTCCTTTCATCTTATACTCAAATTTCAATTACTCTAGTAGACTCCTTTTCTATAATGCATATTTGCATGTGACAGAAAGAATTCTTTCTTAGGCTGCACTTTACATAAACCACAAAGCTCATAACAGAGTGTAGGAGATCGCAGGATGAACTGCATGTTTAAATATCTCTAAGCAAAGGTACATTATTCACACACTAGTTTAAGTATAGAATGCAGTACACCAAACAATATATACAGTATTTTTGTGTGGAAATAAAAGTGGAGAATTATATATTATTAACTGTAGTATACATGTATGCTACATTTTCTATTGATTGTAATACAATTATAATAAATGCTCTCTATACTAATGAATCATTTTATAAGATGCTTAGTTTGGTATTTGTGCTTGGCAATAAGAACTATATAAATAAACAAATGGGTTAAATGAAAGAAAGATTGTTTATCAACTTTGAATTGGCAGAAATTAAATACCGACTTCTACCAAATGGCGATGCTTCTAGTAATGTGTGATGTTAGACTGCCCCCAACCGGTTGAGACCTGAAACACATTCTTGTATTGATGGAGCAAGAATTTTCTCACAAGTGGGAAATTTTCAGATTTAGACTCTTAGACTCTTAGACAATCTTGATTGTCATTCATTGTACACAGGTGTACGCAGAACGAAATTTCGTTGCATTTATTTCGATATTATAAACAGCATATATTGACACAGCTTTAAGAACTGTCCATTAAACGTCTGTACCTTAGTTGGACATTTTAGGCCAGAAAGAATCATTAAATTAAAAATGAGCATATATCAAAGAAACAAATTACCTGAGATTTTATGTCATTTATCTTGAACATTTCCATTCGAGAGTGAAATGAAAATGATACATTTTGCCATATACTTGCAAATGATGCTCGATTAAAGATAAAAGTGAACCTCAAAGTGAAAAGTGAAAATCAAGTGCCAACTTGAGCTGAAAGGTGCACAGTAATATACAAAGTGCTAAATTAACACCACAAAGACCAGAAATGTCCGGCGCAAGAAAGATAGCAAAGACAAAAACGCTGACATTCACAACTAGTTTTGCCCACTTTTGGAAATATGTTTTGGAATTGGGTAAAACTGATATTCGATATGAACTGTCTTTTTGTGGAAACAACATAAATAAATATAGATTTATCCTGCGCCAAAGTCAGATGCGAAACCCACTGAGCTATCCAACCACTTAAACAAACAGAAGCTGGGATCTACCAAACAAAGCAGGGCTCCAGACGCAAGCTGCAAAAATGCGCCTAAGAAAATCCTGCACATAACACCAGGATGCAAGATGCTGCCAAGCAGAGCTTCACATGGCACTACTAAAGCAAGTGGCTGGCATAGTATACCAAAATATATGTGACGAGTACGGGCTAGAAGTTCAAATGTCAATGTGACATAGGTTCCTGTTTGTAGTGGAGAATAACCAAGATAAGATCCTGTGGGACTTCCAGCTACAGACCGACAAAATGGTAATGGATAACCAACTAGACACAGTAGTGATGGACAAACAGCAGAAGTGGGCAGTAGTGAGTGACGACGGAGTAATCCCAAGTAACAGCATCATCAGGAACAAAGAACATGAAAAGCTCGAGAAATACCAGGGGCTGAAAGAAGAGCTAGAAAACACGTGGAAAGTGAGCGCAAGAGAGGTTACCGTGGTAATCGGAGCACTAGGGGCTGTAACCCCAACATCTGAGGTCTCGGTCCAGAAGAGTACAGTGATGCGATGTGCATAATTAGCATTTTCTGCTAGAACAGGATAATACTTTCGTCTCATGAAATGTTTTTTTGAAATGTTTGATATGAAAATCTAAATGTTTTGCTCAATATGATTTTTCCTAATTGGAAGCGACAGTACGTCAGTGGATGCTGATCTTGGATTGGGCGAAAAAAATTCTCTCAGACCCAGCATTGACGCATGCGCATGCGAAATGTTTCGGCTGGAAAAGTTTTCAGGGCTTTAACAAAGTCATAGTAGCAAAAGTTGTTGTTTATTTATCTACAGCCAACAGTTTTAATACTATTAGTAGAGTCGCAATATTGCAAATGTTTTGTTTTCCCAACTTTAACAAAGTTATCGTGCGTTCGTGCTCACAATGTACTTTAAGTCTGGGCCGCCAGTAGCCACTGGACATAACACGCCAAAGATTTTGTGGCATCACAGCAGTGAACTGAAAACTCGGAGATGAATTTTGGAATTCCAGCAAATTCGCTTTTGCTGTTCCGTGCTTGCGATGAGGGGGACTATGAGAACGCAAGGAGGATACTTGAGCCTGCCGGGAGTGATTCCGGTAGACAGTCTAGGACACGGTTGGATTCCGTCTCGGAGTGCAGCGTGGACATCGTCCGGGGTGGATTACCTCTTGTACCCGTCGATTGTACCGACGAAGAAGGCAACACGGCCCTACACTTTGCCGCCGCTAGTGGACACGAGCATTTAGTCAGATTTCTTTTACGGAAAGGGGCGTCTGTGGACAGCCGGAATAACTATGGTTGGACGCCGCTCATGCAAGCAGCGAGGTGGAGTTTTTCTCTCCTGTTGAGTAGAGGATCGGGAGTTCAAACTTTGCTCCTAGTTCGCTGTTATTTACTTTAATAGCATGTAACCACCAGATTTATTTACATAGTTTTATTTTGTACATAGGTGTACTTTGAGCGCCAATACCGCTTTTCGCATACTGAACGATTTATAAGACAGGAAAAGTATAAAGAAATGTAATATCAAATACATATTTATGAATATGATTATGTATATGTAAAATATGTATTTATTCAAATATATATTTATTATATAATTAATACTTAGCATTGACATGTAAAAGCAAGTAAATCGCTAAATAAGCTTACATATTATATTATCCAGAAACGGCACATCGATATCGTATGGGTTATATCTGCGGTGCAGTCTTGTTTTGGATGTTTGTCCTGTGATGGAAAAGGCAAAACGTTTTAAGTGAATGAGAACAGCAAAACAAAACGGCGAAGCATAGTGACCCTTTCAGTACCGTTAGTTTGTACTGTTGCGAGGGTAATTCCAGATAGTTGCCTGCTGTTGCAAGGTTAACAGCTACGCAGTAGACCAGTAGTTGGGAAAGTGCCCAGCTGCGGCACACCTGAGTAAACTCAAGTGATTGTGCAGATCATGATGGGGTTAGGACACTGAAAACAAGAGCAAACACGTTGTTGATGAACACGCCCCGACAGTACGTGGTTTTGTGTAACCTTTGATCTTTGTGATGGATCCTTTTACACAGATCCGCCAGTGACTTTTTTTTTTTTTGAGTCGTTGTTTTTTATGGTCTTCAACCAATCTCAGTTTGTCTGTCCACGTAAAACAACTCGCGGTACAATCGTGAAGTAACATAAAGCAATTTATAGACAACTAATGTTTTTAATATTTAATATTCTAGAAATAACTCACAGTTAGTAATCGGTGACTGACACGTTTAAATTATATGTTTTAAAGTAGCTAGATCCTCTTTCGCCACTAAGTAACGTATTGTGATTTCAAAATTTAAAAAGCTTTCATAATAAAGTGATGTTATTTTTTGTAAGGAATAGGCATGCGATATAGTCATTGTGTGTTTCTTTGGTGGAGCAATGCTAACTGAGTGTCCAGTTTCAGTTGTCATGAAGCAGTATTTTCCTCTGTGTGTTGCAGATTTGGTCATTTGAGTGTGACTCACATCCTGCTGGAGAACGGGGCAGAGGTCAATGGAAGGAATCGCATGGGGGCTAGCGTGCTCTGTACGGCAGCCCGTGGAGGACACACGCACGTGGCCAAGCTCCTTCTGGAGAATGGCGCATTCGTGGATGACTTTGACCACCTCTCGGCAGCAGAGAGCGGAAACGGCGGCGAGCCCAGTGAGAACGGCAAGAACTTTCTGGACATCACGGCCTTGCTGGTCGGTGCCCAGCAAGGTCACGAGGCCGTGGTGCGGCTTCTTTTGGACTGGGGCGCCGACGCAACCTTTTCTCAGAAGACGACAGGCTGGAGTGCGCTGATGCTAACCACGCTAAGTGGCAGAGCTACTGTGGCAGAGCAGCTGGTGGAGCGAGGGGCTGATCCTGACCACCTCAATGTTCTCTCCAAAACAGCCTTCCAACTTGCACTAGAGCTGAAACATAAAGAGGTGAAAAACTACCTAGACTCCATCACCACAGTGCGGCCACAGCCTGGTAAGGCTAGCAGACGAACATTATCCTTCCTTAGATGTTCTAGTATATTCTCGAGCAAACACTAGATTCTCTGAGTTTCCATCTTAGTGATGAACATAATTCTGGCCTTGATGTTGTTTTACTGAGCATAATGCCATTATTAAAATCTTTAAACGTATAACTCCGTCAGCATAGAGCATTTAGCCATTTATTAGAGTAATATATATGGACTATTAGAGTCGTCACCCCTCACAAAAGTCCAGACTGATGAAAATATATATATTTTAAAGTGCTACCCTAGTGTTGCCCCAGTGTTGCCCCAGTGTTGCAAAGCAGCAGAACTACTGTAAAGTAGAAGTGACACACCATCATTTGTGTGTAACAATGCACATTACTGTATAGTAACTGTGTAGTACTGTGTCAGTATATTTATATTTAGTATTATTAGCACTCATTGATTTCTGTAAAAAATAAGTGTCCGCTAATTTGTGTCTGTGGTCCTTGATTCTCAGGTTAGGATGTTTCGAATTTACATGAGAAATGTCTGAAATCTGAAATGGAGATAAGGATTATGTTTAAACATGTGCTGTTTAATTCATTAACCCCAGTCCCCTTAACAGAAATGTTTTCTTTTTGAATAGATGACGAGAAGAAGAGGCCTGATGTTTTCAGTGCATTAAAACTAGGTATCACTAAGAAAATTGAAAAGATGAGAGTAACTTCTGCTATTTTAAAAACTAAAGTTTTGTCTATTTTCCAGTCAATGTGTTAAATATGTTTGTAATCTGTGTATGTGTGAGTTTATGCTTCTGGTCATTTGTTTATGTATATGTTTGTGTGCTAGTGTCTGTATGCATGTGGATGTGTGTGTGTGTGTGTGTGTGTGTGTGTGCATGTCTATTTGTGTTTGCTTGTGTCTTTTATTGGGGTTTGTTTGCACGCGTGCATTTCTATGTGCATGTCTTTGTGTTCTTGTGTCTATTCACATGTGTCTTCGCGTGTGTGTTGGTTCTATAGGAAACGCTCAGCTGGTGAAGGAGATCCTGGAGGAGGACCCGTCCCAGGTGAACATGGCGAACCCTGACGGCGCCTCCCCTCTGATGATGGCGGCTGTAAGTGGACAGTTGGAGGTCGTGCAGCTGCTGGTGGAGCGGAACGCAGACGTGAACAGGCAGGACGGCCTCCATGGCTGGACAGCCCTAATGCAGGCCACATATCATGGGTACACACAAACCTGACCCTCAGAAATACTAAGAAAAATGTACACTCATAATTGACTCTTCTGTACAGCATTGTTTTTAAAAGTGTTCCATAAATAAGTTATTTTTACAATTTATGAATAAAATGTGGAATATCTTATAACCGCTGCCATAAAAGATTTCTCATAATACCTATTATAGATTTAAAAATAGAAAATAGAAACTTGCCTGCTAGTGACAGTGGTTTGTGGCTGGAGGTTCAAGCTTTTTCCAGGCTGAGTACTGCGGTGCAAGTGTTTGTCTATTACACAGGAAAAAGGAAGTGGTGAAGTATCTACTGAATCAAGGAGCTGATGTCAATTTAAGAGCCAAGAATGGGTACACGGCCTTTGACCTTGTTATGCTGTTAAACGACCCAGGTAAAGTAAAAAAAAAAAAAGCAGTACATTTGTGAAAATGATTTTCTCTTTATATATATTTACATAGATTGACTATCAAATCATAAATGATTCCACTGGCCATTCACCTCTCCTGTTGTTTCTGTAGATACTGAGCTGGTGAGGCTGTTGGCCTCTGTGTGTATGATGGTGGACAAAGACAAATGTAAACACAGAGGAAAGAATTCAATCAAGAAACATTTGTCTGCCAATGCACACGTAACCCCTGATAACAAGCGTCTGTCGGCCAATGTGCCTGTACCCCCAGATGATAAAGGCGGCCTGAAGGTACACATGTTTAAGATAAACACTGTCATGAATGCTAAATCAGAGATAAACACTCATGAATGCTAAATCAGAGATAAACACTGTCACGAATGCTAAATCAGAGATGAACACTGTCATGAATGCTAAATCAGAGATGCTTTCTAGAATTCATTTTATCAAACTTTTTTGTAGTATGAAATTCAAATGTCATTACATAATTGCTTTATCTAATTACTTTATCTGATTTGCCTGCAAATTTTACCTCACAATTTCAGTTGCTTTAGGCACCTTTAGTATGCGATCTCATACACTGTCACAGTCTTATCATAAATGAATTCAATATTTCTAAGAAAAAAATTCTCTGTTCAAATTGCAGTTGTTATTTTACACATTTGTCTAAACATTTAATGGATGTTTCCAGGACAGGTTTAAGATGTTAAATATATCTACTTGACATTACTGCCCTGAGCCATCCAGTTCATAGCACCGATCCCGCATAGCACTGATCCCACATAGCACTGATCCCGCATAGCACTGATCCCGCATAGCACTGATCCCACATAGCACTGATCCCGCATAGCACCGATCCCGCATCACACTGATCCTGTATAGCACTGATCCCATATAGGATTGATCCTTTATATCAGTGATCTCTTATAGTACTGATTCTGCATAGCACTAATTCTGTAGTTCTCAGAGTACCGGTCGCCCTGTTTCTTCCTCTCCAGTCGTGGTGGAACCGGATGTCCAATCGTTTCCGCAGACTGAAGCTCACGCACACTCTACGGCACGGGCTCTCGGCCGGCCGCTTGGCTCCCTTCCCCGATGAGCCTGAGGTTCTGCTGGATGCCACTATGAAGGCTGAGGGCAGCAGAGAGCACTCCAACTCCCGACCTCGTGACGCAGCAGCGCCCCCTGCTGCATGGACTGCTAAGAACAAAGACTCCGGTGAGATGGCAGTCATTAACTGTGCTACCTTTTGTTCCAAAGGCAAAATCTTGGAGCTCTGGCTTTTGTTATATAGAGTTTCCAGTTCCAAGACATTTAACATTTTGGAGACTTGATCCTGATATTTGCTTTGGCAAAGTACAAAATTATATGCACTAATTTACTCAGGAATGTGGTGGACAAAATACTAACTTAATTCTTCCATTTTACAGTAAAACATTTTTACAATTTAATAGTCACTTCTGGTTTATCTTCTGGTTTAATTGTCACTCATGGTTGTATCTTCTGGTGTTTTGAAGGTCTTGGCAAAGATGACTTTCTCATCACCACAATGGTAAGTATGAGATTTTTCATGATGTCATGGATTTGAAACCTTTTGCTCCAGTGTGTGTAAACAGCACCTCAGTTCTGTAATCATCACTGCCTCCCGTTTCAGTTGTGTGATCATCACTAACTCCAGCTTCAGCTGTGTAATCATCACTAACTCCAGCTTCAGATGTGTAATCACCACCATCTCCTGCTTCACTTGTGTTATCGCCACTCTCTCCTGCTTCAGCTGAGAAGCGGAGCTCCATTGACTCACCTGCCCAACGACCAGCTGAAGGCTGTGATCCCGCCCTTCCTACCTCCGTCCAGCTTCGAGGCGTGGAACTCGCACCGCTCACGGGAGCTGAAGGAGGGCGGCAGGCCGAGCGAACAGCCTCGCTTTCCCATGCCCCCCAGACCCAGCAAGGGCAACTTCAACAGCAGCGGCAACTCTGACATTGTACGACTCGGGCTGGGCTGGGCTGGGCCTGTGAGAGTGTCTGATATGTGTTGATTTCATGTCACCTTTGTCATTTTTAATAGTGAATTTGAGTGGTAAATGGGAAAGGGGCAGGAGCATTCTGTGTTCTAAAACAAAACTGAAAGTAGTTGTTGCTATACTGTCGTCTACAGATGATATTTTTGAATGGTAATCTTGGTTGGTGATGATGATGATGATGATGTCTCATGTTGTGTTTTTGCTCTTAATTTCCCGTGTGACTGTGTACGTGATCTTTGGCTGATATCGTAGACCTCCATTAGTCGAGTAGTGAGCAGATCCATGAAGTTCCCCAGTATCAGTAAGGTACCCTCACCCTCCAACTCGGGCAGCTATAACTCTCCCCACTCGTCAGGAGGGTCCAACGGGATGGGAGGAGTAAACCGGCATGTATCAGACTCACATAACCGCTCAGGTACCCCTTCGTAGAGCATGTCATCCACAAACACACACGCACAAGTACTTGCATAAACACACACACATCACGCAATATTGTTCATTAATCATGACTGTTTGCAATAATAACCTAAAAGATGTGTAAATGCGCTCTCTAATAAATCACAAATTGATTGTGTGATGTGAGCATGCTGACTAGTCTCAGATGCATCAGATGAGCGTTTAGAGATTCATTATCATTCACATAACGCTGCCACCATATTGATAATGTTTGCCCTTCTCCACCAGGGGGCAGTGTGTCTGATAGCGTCCTATCTCAGATGGCCGCCCAGAGGAAGAGGGCTGCCGGCCTGCTGGATGTCAGAGCTCCCCCACCAGAGACGGGCAGCCCCGCCCCCACAGCCCCGCCCACTATGCCTGATATTAGCTTGCCCAGCATCCCTAGTCACCCCAGTCTGGTGGGGAGTGACTTCCACTCCAGACAGGTATGTGATGGCATGTGCTTACATTCAGATCCTTTACCACATGAACAGGAGCGATTGTTCTGCCTTATGTAGAGATGTTATATATTGACTTTAATTCACTGACCGTGGTTGAAAACCAACCATAGATTGCATTCTGAGAGTGAAGTGCCTCAGCAGTTTCATTCACTTCTCTAACTGCCATCACCCTCCAATATCACCACAGAAGGTGGACCTGAAGAAGAGGCAGCAGTGTGGGAATTCGTCCACCTCTAAGAGCACGTCTCCCACTGTGACACCGTCAGCCTCCCCAACTCCCAAACCCCCCACTGGGGACACCCTGTCGTCAGCTTCCTCTCAGCCACGGTCCAAAAGCAGCGGTGGATCCAGCAGTGGAACAATCACTGATGAAGGTCAGTCTCATTAGGTCCAGTCTGATGAGGGTCACTGTGATGAGGTCCAGTCTGATGAGGGTCAGTCAGACAAGGGTCAGTGTGATAAAGATCTGACCTATGAGGGTCTGTCTGATGAAAGTCAATCTGGTCAGTCTGATAAGGGTCAGTTCAAGGGAAAGCCATTACATTTTTTCCATTAATGTGCACTAATGATATAAAATTCCTGTTTATAGATGAGCTGTCAGGGATACTGAGGAAACTTTCCCTTGAAAAATATCAACCCATATTTGAAGAACAAGAGGTATGGAAATGCATTCTTGCAAATAAAATCAGTTAAATTATTTAAATGCATTTTGTGCTAAAAAAAAAAAAAAAAAAAAAACTGGCACTGACACAGCATAGCAGTCATCTATTTTTTTTTTTTAGAATAAACATTGCAATAAGCATTACAATGCAAAGATTTGCATTACAATATTATGCTGCTTTGATTTAATACCTTTTTATTACAAAAATGAATATTGAAAATCTTATCTAAATAGACTTTATTAATCTCTAAAGGAAAATGAGAGACTATTGTGTGTATTTGTTGTTCTGTAGTGAATTGGCTCATGCTGTTTTACCTGCAGGTGGACATGGAGGCCTTCTTGACTCTGACTGATGGAGATCTGAAGGAACTGGGCATTAAAACTGATGGTCCCAGACAGCAGATCCTGGCAGCCATCTCTGAGCTTAATGCTGGCAAGGTTCTGGCCGTTTTTAAATGGAACACTTCACCTGGCTTGAAGTGGCCAAAGCCACTGATCACGTTTTTGACAAGTATAAGTTACTGATGACAGACTGTCACTTGCACTCGATTGTCAGTCAAACCAAAATGATTGTATTAAATTCTCTACACTTACTTTTTGCCAGCATGTTGTAGTAACTGTGCTTTTACCAAAATGCACCTGAAATATACATGTAATGTAGGGCCATGTATTTTGGTTGTGTTCTTATGATGTATTGCAATTTCAGGGAAGGGAGAGACAAATACTGCAGGAAACAATCCACAATTTCCAGTCGTCTTTTGGAAGCAGTGCCAGCAATCCCCGACCTGCAGGGTGTTCCCGCTGTGAGTTTGTCACACAAACACCATCGCCCATTCTTCTTTTTTCAGTCGTAAAATTTTCATAAAATGCACCTAAATGCACCTTTTGTAGGTACTAGGAAGGAGTATGTTTTCCCTGATTTCTATGTTTTGTTTACTTCCTCACTGCTTCCTTCTGTATCCTGTTGTTAAGTAGTGTTTATCTTTATTCTCTAAGCTCCAACAGGCTGGGCCAGACATCAGCTTCACACCCCTAACAAGAGGTGACACCTGGACATGATAGACTGAAACAGACAAGAGAGAAAGGAATGGAGTTTTTTGATGCAGCTGACTGCTTGTTTTGTTATACACAAAAAGACCACTAGAGGGAGATAAGGTATCACAAAGAACCTTATAGAGTAAGAACCATAAGAAAACTATACATGGGTTTGAACTGGGCCTACAGTGTCCAGTTTCTGGATAACTAGACTGTGGCAAGATGTGGACAAAGGGAAATGAGGGGGAAAAGGAAGCGGGTATTCATGAAGGGATTGAGATAAAAGCATGAAGGAAAATAATTGTCTAGAACAAAAAAAAACTCATGGTAATGACCTTGGTACTAACTAGTGATAGATGTGATCATGGTACAATACATACAGTATACAAAGAGGTACAAATAAGACCAGTGTCTCAAATCTTTTACTGCAGAAAAACACTTGTTTACAAGCTAAATGAATCTGTTTCGAGGTACCAGTGCATTACCATAGTGATTTTTTGAATAAAGGCTGGTACTAAGTTCACGGCACTTGATAACATTAAAACTGGCAGTTATTAGTGTGGATCATGTCAGAGTTGTATCATTTAAGGCTTCTGCTTTATTGACCAAATATTTGATTTGTAACTGATTTTATATCATGGTTCTACCAAATGATTGTGATTATCTGTTGTGTAATGTATTTATGATGGATACAGAACGCTTCTTATGGTTGTTTTATTATTATTATTATTATTATTATTATTATTATTGTGTTTTAATCTGAAAGTATTACAGCCTTGTACCTGTGGCAGTAACTACTGCAAAGAGAACACATTTTTAATAATATAAAGTGGGGAAAATGAAAGAAAGTAAATATTAAAAATGCAATACACAAATCCCCCTCTTTTTTCTCACTTCTTATTCTCCTGTGTATTCATACGTATATTCTGTTGTAGCACAAACAAAGAACATGACAAAGAAATCGAAAATCATTGTGTTGTGACATCGTTGTGAAAAAACGTGGAAAAAGCGTGAGAAAATTCAACAGAGTTCAACAGAGTTGGGAGGAGCAGAGTTCAGAGTGAGGTATGTAGTCCTGCAGGTGCTACTGAAGAGCAGTCAGTGACAACCAACTTCCCCGTTTGCTCTCCTCCTTTTCCTCCTAGCCTGAACTGATTCTAAGCACCCTGAATACAGCAGTATGCGTGTCATGCTAAAATCTCACACACACACAGGTTGTGTGTGTTTCTTCGTTAAGATTTGACATGCTGTTTGGGAGTCCAGTTACAGTATAAGCTACTTAACCAAATCTTGTGTACCGTAGCGACGAGGCAGAAGCGAAGGCCATTGTAGTACGCGTAATGTTTTTCTTCCGCTTCAAACACAATCCACTACACAAAGATGAGCCCGGTTCTGGACTGAGGATTATTCTAATCTGAAACTTGATTGGCCACTGCCCGCCCGAGCAGGCCGGTGCCAGTTCTGCCTTGAGGCGAATTTGCAGTCTTCCATATTACCTTGGAACTGTGACACACTGGAACTCCAAGAGAAAAACAATGAAATAACCTTCAAGGTGATTAAGGATGGAGTGATGAAGGGCCCTAACAT
>JAOYMR010000027.1:9851995-9876552 GCA_025802075.1 Tenebrosternarchus preto
TATCTATTAATATGCATAACATATCTATTAATATGCATAACATATCTATTAATATGCATAACATATCTATTAATATGTATAACATATCTATTAATATGCATAACATATCTATTAATATGTATACCATGTGTATTAATATCCAGCATCACCTGAGAAACTCGTCAGATGTATGTAAGATTACTAATCGAAGTTCAGTTTCCCAATTCATATATATGTACTTGCCAAGAAAAATTAGCCAATCTATAACCCTCTTACTCTCAAAATGTATACCTGTATACTTGTATATGCCTGCCAGAGAAAATACAGATATAATATAAATAACCTAAATTAATGTGGAAACAGAAAACATTTGCCTCTGTAAAAAACAAATCCAGCAATGAAATAAAGCACACTCTTGAGATTACAAAACATGAATTAATATGTAGTATGCCTATACTATACATAACAGTGAGGGCTGATAAAACATTTTGGTAGTGGTTAAGTGCTATGAAATTCTAAGCTTAAAAAAATGTGTCACATTTTTTCTTCACCACTAGAGGGTCTGGGAAGAGAGAGAGAGAAAGAGAGAAAGAGAGAGAGAGGGAGAGAGAGAGTGAGAGAGAGGGAGAGAGAAAGAAAGAAATTACATTTAATACTTCACACTGTCACTGATGATTTGATACAGTGATATTACCTAACTGATGATAACATTGTCAATATATCCTTCTTATATTACTTTGAAAGGATTATTGTATAACAAGCACTTAAAAAAAAAAACTTGTGATAGAGATTTATGTTAGTTTGAAAGAATAACATGAAGCATTTCCAGAGGGTTTTGTAGAATCAGTATCATGAATCAACATCAGTCTGGAATAAATCAGAACACGAACCTTTTGCAACACCCATAACCTAGAAGGTTCTTCTTTAGCCTTTAGGTGTCTGTTTCCTCTCAGTGTCATTATATCTCAGTCTGTGTCTGTGGTTTTGGTACCATCCAACGATGGCACTAATTGGCCCATAAATTTTTACTCTGGGATTTTTAGTCTTTGCTTTTATTGCTTTCGTGTTGTTCTTTGGAGTGCCTGGTATTATATAGAAACAGGTATTATACAGAAACAGGTATTATACAAAAACAGGTATTATACAGAAACAGGTATTATACAGAAACAGGTATTATACAAAAACAGGTATTATACAGAAACAGGTATTATACAAAAACAGGTATTATACAGAAACAGGTATTATACAAAAACAGGTATTATACAGAAACAGGGTATCTGACCTACACATCTGAATAGAGCAAGTCCTGTGTACAAGAGTCAGCTGTTCAGAAAAAAACTGACTTCTCTCTATCTTAAACAACACAACCATGGAAGGTTTGACAAAATCATACCTAAACAAAAATGTACCATTCCAAACAAGGTTTATAGCCTTTGTGTAATTCACTGGTCTCCATGACATTCACTATTAACTTCATTTATATTAAATGATGATGTAAGCCAGATTGATCAAAACATGGCCAGCACTCTCTGTATATGCACCGTCCCCTTTCATAGTATAGGTGTAATCCAGGAATGATAAGAGGAACATTCAGGTGAACTGACGTCCTTGACCTAGCCACCACTGCCCTCAGCTAACACAGCATCAGTGGAATTGAGCAGAAACCACTGGGAGCAGGATCGCCTGACTGAATCAGTGATGTCACAGATGCTTTTAACATGGGAGCATTACCACCCTTGTATGAGTTTAATATTAACAGGTCAGGCATAGGGAATAAGGAATGGTATGATCAGGCTATGTAAAGCAAGCAACAAAAAGAGTTCTATTTAACGAGAAGCATGTAAATACATGTTTTAGGATGGCATAGGGATGTCAGTACTAATGTCAAGCATGCAGTTGGCAGTTACTGAGCTGGCTTTTAACTATTCAGTGCTAGGATTTTCATTAGCAGTGTCGAAAGAGTTAAGTTGATCAGGCTTTTGCATTTTGATTCTAGCTGTAGTTGAAGTTGAAGTAGAGGTGGAACTACAGTAGGTCTTCAGTGTTATTGCAGGGCCTAACAGAATTTTAAAGAGAAACGATAGATTCTAGCTTTCCAGAAGGAGCAGTGGCTAAGATAAGTGTTTTCACACAGTTCAGTATGTTTTTCAGAGGAGATGTTAGGGGCCATGTGTTATCAGTGACTAGTCTGAAGCATCCCTGCTATGCAGAAGTGTAGAGTTCCCTTAGGCCTCTACATACAGTGCTGCTACTTCTTGTCTGCTTTGTGTCTGGCAGTTGGTATGTCATTGTTTTTGACTACCTATATTATACAGGCAAACTGCCTGTGGTAGATGGTTCATTCCCAGTGTGCAAAAGGTTCAGTTCAGTCCATATTCTACACAGGTCTGGAAAATGGATTATTTGTTTACTTTTATTGAGTGTGGCATGTAAAAAAAAAAACCAGCCACATCCTTTGCATACAATGACGTGCATCTGAGTTTGTGAAACAACAGTAAATGCCAATGAAGAACTACAGAGTGTTAGAGTAGAGAAATAGAGAGTCCTGTCCTGTTAACTGTCTTTAACTAAACTTAGTCTTCAGATATCAGCACTCTCCAGTTCCTTTAAGTCTTCTTTTTAAACGTGATACCTGCGTGAGTGTTTCATGGCCTGCAGTACACCTTTCTCCGACTGCAGCCTCACTCTGTGGTGCCTGGGGGAACAAGCTTAGGGGAGCCGGGCCTGCTAAGACCCTGAACTCAGAACCAGCACCCTGATATAGAAAGAGCAGCAGCCACAGGAAGCAGAACATGTGGTTGGCACATGTAATTCACATGTCAAAACTCCAGACTTTCGAAAAAGCCTGCTGTCAGGCTATTGAGTCTTGTCCTCACTTGGTATGAAAGTGCCTGGTCTGGATGTAGGATGTCTGCTATGTATAAGGGGTGGAGCGGGTGGAGCGGGTGGAGGTTTGAGTCTTGTGAGATGCTGATGGTTGGTGGATGTTTTGCTGCTGTGTGAAAACAATCTTGTTAAACGTATTAGAATGTTACTGTCATGTAATAATGATTTGTTTAGTGGTTGGAGGCTATTCACATTTAATAAGACATCTGTACCACAAAGAAAGTCTGTAAGTTATATATCTTGATTTGGGAACTGTACAGGGTCCTGAGAGAGTTTGATTCTTGGAGAATAACAAAAGCTATTGCTATTAACTTGTAGCTTTCAAGATCATTCTGAGCCATGGGGGTTTGGCACCTTCATGTTATTCACAGTTAAAAATGACAAGATTCAAAGTTATGTCAAAAGAGATTTTGAAAGGTGCATACTAAGTTAAGTTTATGTTCAAAATTAGCTAGGCAAATTAGTGAAAATTTTGTTCCTAGTTGGACAATTTGCGATGCATTTATGTAAAATGCTATAGCTTTTGTATTGTACTAGTCTTGGTGAGCAGTGATAATCAGAACGGTACAGACTTAGTCTGCTTGTATACTTTCTATAGTGTCTATGTCCTTACAGATCTGTGCCAAAGGCCAGATGTGAATTGTTTGAATGCAGTTGGAAATTTGTGGCACAGGAGTCTTATGTGGTCCATGACACAAATGCTTGGTGCTGTCCTGCCATGAGATGTGAAGTGCTCTACCACCAGCTGAAACATGGCACTGGGCAACAGGTGAAGCATCTAATGGATGCTGGGATTAATCTTCAGTGATATTTGATTTTAGAGTGAGATTACATCCATGTGACTATTGTCATCAGCTAAAAAGTTCTAGTCTTGAGTTTATTTGAAAGGACTAAGAAAAGAGTTAAGACTGAACAGAGTAATATTCACCTTATGTATTATAAGAGAGAAGTAGAAGTACTAATTTGTACTAGGCAGCAAGCAGTTGGTGAACGGTGAATATTTTAAAGAGTACTGTAATTCAGTGGACCCATATACAACAAATATCATACTGGTAGAGTGAGTATCAATTTGAATATTTACTGCAGAGGCTAAGAACATCAAATATCATAATACTGTGAACAAACTGAGCTCGGGTGTTTACTCAGATCTACAAATTGTTGCTTTAGATGTTGCTTTCAGTTTAAAATAAAAAATATATATACATTTATAACCAGGGATGAGCAATCAGTTTGCTATTTGAAACTATCTGCAGCCAACCAGCTACTCTTTATCTTAGACTTGGCTAAAGATAAATCCAACAACCTGCAACCACAGTTGATTCTTCTGTTTGCTTTGACACTAAGGGACCTGCAATGGGTTGGATTTTTTAATGTCATTTGGATCTTGTTCCTTGACCCCCTGCCAGTAATCTACACCACATGGCACAGATGAAGAGGTGGCAGGCAGTGTGAGTGATAGGCACACCGATAGCAACAGAACAGGTTTGCGTTACATGGTGTCAGTATCATACACCGGCCTTAAGCATGGGTCTTGTTTTGGTTCCATTACACTGGTTTTACACCAACTTCACACTGACTTTAATTTGTCTTAATTATAATACGTCTGATTATTTTACATGAACTACTTTAGGTAGATTATTTTTGTAAAAACAAATAACCACGAGTCCTAATGTTTAACAAACATCTCGATGTAATTCACACCTGAATTTCAGCTGACTGTCTTTGGACTGTGTCTGCTACAAATACATTTCCTTTTCAAATCCTTCATATGTTTTTTTATGCAGTTTGGAGATGTTATGAATAGATATACACTGTATGCTAGCAGCATTACATACACCCATATGCCTTTCATTAAATCCTGGGTGATGATTTTTTTTAATTATGCATATATAGTGTGCAAACTCCAAGCCTCTAGCAGAGTGTAAGGAGAAATAAAATATGATCACCCTTTAGAAGGCAAGACTGGTTCAAAAAATGAAAAATGAACCAAAAAAACAAAAATGAAAATCTGAGTATCACTTGCATTATTTCAGAAGAAAATACCTTTACCCTGTTCACAGCTGGACAAGTTTGATTCAGAGCGCAAGGACCAATTTCACATAATAGTGAATCATCCACAGTGTTTAGACCATCTACTTTCCTGAGTTTGGCATATCAAATTTTAATTTGATGGTATTGATTCCAGTCTAATATAGACTAGCTAAATGTAACAACAACATCAAACCATGAGTCAGACTGGTATGTGGATAATACAAAGACTGTATTCATGAACTTCCATGAAGGACTTTCTGGTCAAGACTTCTGGTCAGGACTCTTAAGTGTTGAAACTGGGTAAAACTGGTGGTTCCATTTGCAGTCACTTATATTAGAGAAGCTGAATTTAGTTCTCATATACATTATAATAAGTTAAATAAATTGTTCTGGGACAATGTTTATCAAAACAATGAACCTCTTCAGAAACCTTTGGCTTCACTGGAGTTATTGATATGGATATTATTTTCTAAGTTATTTGTAGAGATAATGGTGTGGTTTATTTAAATTAATATTATAAAGTTAAGGATAGCATTTCAAATTTAAGGTTTCTTTTATTAAGCTTGTTACAGTGTGGCTGGGCGGAGGGAGCAGAGGCAGGCGCTACAGGGAACATGCTTTAAAAGAGGTTTATCAAGCAGGGTTGCCAGTAGAGCAAAAACATGCAAGAGACAATACTCAAATAAGCAGACGAGATCAGTAACACCGGCGAGGCTGAGAAAAAAGAGCAACTTGTATAAAAGAACAAAGCACAGCGTGACAAAGGCAACGACTGTGTAGCAGTTCACAAGTTGGGCTAATGTACAGCATTGTAGTGCTGGTTGGTGAGTCTTTAAGTAGTCCTTCGATAACGAGCGACAGGTGCGCTCAATACTCGGGTGATGGGGAACGAGGTAATGAGCGATTGGTGGGCGTGGCTTGGGAGCTGGGAGTCTGGTGAGACGTAATTTGTTAGATAAACATATGAGGTGAAGATCTATAATATGTTGAGAGCAGTAGTATTGGTGTTTCCTGTGCTCTCCATATGCAAACCCATTCCTTCTGTCTCCATAGGAGAAAATACAATATTTTCCTTTTTATGCTCATATACTGTAGATGAAGTACTTATGGACTGGATATTATCATTCAATTTGAGATCTGAATGTCAGGGTGAGTCTGATCTTCAAACAAGCTTTTATGACCTTCATGAGATCCATGTAGGAATAAATACGGGATCAGGTTCACACAGCCAAATTAGCTTTTATTTACCACATCATCATACATTATAATAAGAAAAGAAATATTACCATGTGGAGACTGGAGTTAGTGCAGGGTATTGTGTGTCTCTTAATGATTTCCAGGAGATTACAAATGTTTCACAGAGTGCTTGTGGTAATAAAATAGGATGATGAGAGAGTTTCTCCTCCTTAGTTATTCATGCTGTTTCTCTTTTTCATAGAATGTTATCCTTTGCTCATTGTTTCCAAGAGGGATTTGTGCATGTGTGTAACAAGACCATATGAGACAGTATGAAAGTATGAAGCAAAAAAAACAAAACCAAAGAGTGAGCAAAGCAAAAAATCAAAACAAAACAATCAAAGAGAGAGAGAGAGAGAGAGAGATTTGTTCAGTGTGTGTGTGTGTGTGTGTGTGTGTGTGTGTATGTGTGGTGGGGTGGGGGGGTAGGTTTCCAGTCTCATAAGGGAGTAATTGCTCTGAATGTGAAGTGGCAGAGGACAGTTGTGCTGGGTAATGAATGCTCTGCTTCTTCCAGCCCGTTGCGTGACTACTTCTTGGCAATGAAGCTCATGGCCTGCAGCATAAGAGAGGAAGGTATGTCTTAAGTGTTCTGCAGTAAACAGAAGGTCCTCACTAAGCCCCTGCTGCAGCTGGATATCTGCAAAGGTCTGACACACTCTGCAGCGTTTAATGACGTCACGGTGCATAACTGATCTGGGTGAGAGAGGAATGCTTTCTGTGGTATTACTGGTCAGTATAAAATGCCACTCAGAGACCAAGTGGTTGAGAAGAGCAGTAGAAGTAGAAAGAATGAAAGAAAAAAGTTAAAACGATGCCTAAAGTATAGTCATGTTTCTTATTAATGTGAAGTTTAGTAGAAGGAACTTTCTATTTGTTTTATTTTTGAAAAAAGTAATTTTCACTGATTATTTATGATTTCCTTTATTCATTCCATATTTATCTTTGATCTTTTGCAAAGTCAAAGAATACCAAAGCTTAAAGTTTATACCTGTAGTTTGCTAAACAGCACAACAATCCACTATAAAGCCATAATCACAAGAGGAGAGTTTGACATAAAAGGAGAGGATGTAAGGCAAATAAGACGTCAGTCTTACTTGGAAGCATGGTGGTAGGCAAGCAGCACTCAGGTCTGTTTTACTTGTAGTAGTCTCTGCAGTCTTGATAGGATTCAATGTATTGGTCACCACAGTGTTTTCCATGGTTTTACCCCTGGGGGGAGCAGGGAAAACGGTGTGCCAAGAAAGCAGACTGTAAGAGCCACTGTTAACTTGGCAGACAAATCTTTTAAAAAAAGATCCATAAAATATTTTTGTGTCTTAACATTAGTATCAAAAAACAGACTTTTAGTCAGATTTGTGTTGATGTTATTTGAGGATGCTATTAGATTGTAATTCATGCCATTTTTGGGAACTGAGGTTTGCTACTAGCAAACTGCAGAGTCACAGTTTCTCTGTTTATGAGGGCTCATGATTTCTCTCACTTCCAATTTAAAGTACTTGGGCCATACTTTGTGCTTTAACAGCATTTATTCCAGCTGTATTTGATTACTGTCAGATGAAGCTAGTCTCAGTTAATGTGCAATTCTCAGCCAAGTATATACTGGCTTGTAATGGAGTTGCATTTTGGATTTTGCAAACTGTTAATTACGCTAATGTACTTTGAGTTCTCTCAACTTATCAGCTATAGTGGTGCTGTAGAATAACAATGCCTGGGATGCAAAGGAATTGTGGTGTTGATAAAAAATTTAACCCTACAGTATTCGTGAGACCTATCACCTCATAACGTGAGTGTACCTATCACAGTGAGCTATGCAGTTGTGTTTTGAGTGTTGACGTGAGAGCAAATGTTGAGTTTTCCTTGTTATTACTGAAGGTTCAGTGTCAGTCCTAAAGTCCTAAAGAACAGCAACGTGTTATATTTAATGTTTATTTATTTGCTTTTGCACTGATGAGTATTGTGACTCTTCCATGTCACAGTGTATTGTAATGTTTATTTAATGTTTATTTATTTGCTTTTGCACTGATGAGTATTGTGACTCTTCCATGTCACAGTGTATTGTAAGATGACTGCTTTGACTTCCCGAAAAAAGACAGCAAGTTTGCAGTCACAGCATCACGTACAGTTATAGCAGACCATACCATCTCATTGAGTTCTCAATTCCGCTAACACTAAAACTGTTCTTCTTCTAAGGAAGTGAGTGGTTTCCAGAGTAACTTCATAACTTCAATGCTGAGGAAATGATCAAAATGTTATAGAAGGTTGTCATACAATGATATTATCAGCGGAACTGGAATTGAATCAGTGAAGCAATGAATGAATGGATGGATGAATGGATGAATGGATGAGCTGATTATGTAGGGAGGCTGATTAATTTATCAACCTCACTAAATAAAAGTGGCAATGACAATCAATAGTGTCTTCTCTCCCTGTTACTGGAAACAAGGAAACATTACCTCATTACACACCCACAAGCACACACCCACACACAAGCACCTGCACACACACACACACACACACACAGTCTGTGTCTTGGTCTCTTTGTGGCATATTTCCACTGATTTGTGTACTTCTGTAGCTAAATAATGTTTTGCATACACCTAACCCGAACCCTACACCTAATGCTAAACTTGCTTTTTTAGTTTGTCAAATAAAATTAAATATGCACAGCACTATTTCTCCATAACACTGACATCAAGTAATTCCCCACATTTGGTCCCCACAAAAAGCTAAATACCCCCCACACAGACTCAAACACATAGGAATTTAATGCCAAGCTTTGTGTATATGGCCCTGAGTATCATGTTTAAATATGCTTGTCATATGAGAGTGTGTGTGTGTGTGTATGTGTGTTGTGTGTATGTGTGTGTGTGTGTGTGTATGTGTGTGTGTGTTGTGTTGATGTTTGCAGACTGTAGTGCTCATATTCTGCAGCTGTCGATGCCTGGCTGGTATCTGAGCTTCGCCATCACGGCCTCGCGTGCAGAGTGAGAAATTCTCTGTGCTAATGGTGCGAGGGTTTGTTTTCATCCGATGCCCCATTTTAAATATGCATTACACATACACACACTGCGCAGTCCTTCCCAATCAGGACTCAGATGCTTCCCAGATGGGGAGAGTAACCGTGAGATTTTTATGGGCATGTTGCTGTAGACTTAGAAGTTGCAAAGAGTTTTGAGGTTAAACGACATTAATAAAGAGTCTTTGGGGCCTTTTTCCCTCCCGTAACCCTTGCAAACACTCGCACAGTAACACTGTAATTTAAGGCCATGGGGAGCAGAGGCCGTAGACATGACTAAGCTGGGCCGTTATGATAGACCATAATAACACCAATTCACAGTGACGGCTCTGTTTGAAGTTCCATCTCCCCATTACAGCATAAATGCAGTGTGTCCACGGTTGCCACCACTCAAAGGACACATTCATGATGATGCGGCCCTCTCTGTTAGCAGGCCAGTGGCTCTTCGGCGTAGCCGGGCCTTCGCACGCAACGGATCGCGGGCTATGACCTGCGACCTTTGTTATACAGCGAGGACAGTGGAGAGCCACATGAACCACAGCATAAACATTTTCGACTGTGTTTTGCTGAATCTGTATTCCACATTTGAGTGTTACATTATAATCACAAACTGATTTGGCCTTAACTAAATTAACATATACATTTATACATACTGTATACATTCAGGCAAATTTACACACAAATTAAAATAGTTTTCTACACTGAATGTAAATATCTGCTCTGAATATTTATTACAGCGCTCAGGTTATAATAATAACTTGAACAATATGAACAATAATAATATGAACAATAATAATAATATGAACAATAGACCCTTTAATATAAAATGTTTATTTTCCTCATGCTTTTAAGTCATGGCATGGTCTGTTAGGCAAGTATGGATACTGAGAAGTCTAGCCATCTTAAACACAAAACATGTAGCTGTCTTCAAAAATATCATTAGTTTACTCCAAAGATTAAGTTCTTTTTGCATGGGATGTTTTTGTTATCTTGTCTGTCCCTTCCAAGCAAGTAGTCTTATTTATATAATGCCTCCTCCAAGCAAGTAGTTTTTCTATACACAGTGAATGATTGGATGCTGGGACTGGTTTCAGGAGTAGTTCCATCATACTCTGGCAGTGCAGGAGGTGAGAGTGAGAGAGAGAAGGTGTGGGATTTGACTGTTTTCGGTACAGAACGGCTGTAATGCACATGGAGGAGAATGAGTGAAAAAACAAGAAAAATGTCATGTTTGCATTTATGTGTAACGGGGTTTACTACATGTTATGAATTAGTGGTTCGTTCTTGGTTGTTTCTCAGTGGCAACGTGCAAAATAAGGGCAGTGTCTATGAAAAGACTGTGTTTGTGTGTGTGTGTGTGTGTGTGTGTGTGTGTGTGTGTGTGTGTGTGTGTGTGTGTGTGTGTGTGTGTGTGTGTACATGCTCACTTAGTCAGCTGGGGAAATGATTCATGTGGTTGTATATTTTTTAGATCACACCATGGAAAAGGAGTCCATTGCTCCCCCCAGGGGACATAAGCTTACAATCGGGTCTTCCACACTGAACTCATACATTTACAATCAGGGTTTCCACACAGAACTCACATTCACTTACAATACTGAGCTCACTTTCCTAGCACCTGTTTAAGCTCCTCTTCATTCTCTCGCAGCTGCAGTTCACCTAAGTTAAACAGATTGTGAGTCGAATTGCAAATATGGGAATCAGATTTGTTTAGGCTCTCAAATCACACAAATCTATTTGATACCAAATATGAATTTATTGTTGTTGTTGTTGTTGATTGTGGTTTTGTCACAGTCAATATTGTATAAAATAACAAAATAGTTCACACAAGTTCACATGGTGTAAGATGCCATTTGAAAGAGTGAATAGGGGATCTTGTGCAGACTGGACATTAATGTAAATTAGTGCTTTTTAAAGAATGTTTTTACTTTTTTGGGAGGGAAAAGGGGAGCTAATATAATTAGCAGTGAAGTATTTCCAATGGCTGTAGGCCCTGTGGCCCAGCAGAGTAGTTCTGTGAGGCTCTAGCCCTGCTCTGCTGGAGAGTTTGGATTCAATTAAGCGGCCTAACACAGCCACATGTGACACTAACATCGACTCACACGCAAACCTCTCGGATTACCACATCCACCTTCTCTTCCGCTTTTACCATGAATGCAACCAGAGGCGACTTACGAAAAAATAATTGAAGTATTATAGCATTGTGTGGTACTTGAGCTCATGGTTTTCTACAGTTAAAGCTATATGTGTGCTGTAATTACCTCTACAGAAAGGCTTCTGTTAAAATGGCATAGTAGTCAGTGGTGATTTTTTTTAGCCATAAATGTACAATATAATTTAATAATGCAAGCAGCCACATTTATTTATTTGAGTAAAGAATGCATGTGTTCTATTCCACGGTAATGAGGACAACTAGGTGATGTATTTGTGTTCAGTGGAAAAGCAGTTATATGTTCCTCTTAGTTCAGTCCTAGTAATTATGAGCAGCTTTATAAGAAGAGAGTCAGTGTGTGCTAGGATTGATATAAAGAAAAACAGCAGAAGAGAGAGACATTAAGAGAGAGAGAGAGAGAGAGAGAGAGAGAGAGAAAGAAGTAGAAGCTGAACAAATTTCAGTTCAGTTCTAATTGTATAATGCTTTTAAGCTGCTGTATGTTTTTGCACAAGTCTGAATAAGCCTTGCATTTATATTATAACTCACAATGGGCACTTTATTAGAGACACCCACCTAATAGCATGTTGGATTTCCTCTGGCCTTCAGAATCGCATCAGTTAATCATGGCATAGGTTCCACTAGGTGTTGAAATAGTTCTGCAGGAAACTTGGCCCATGTGGGCAGGATAACTTCTCGCAGTTGCTGCAAATTCAATGGAGGTACTGACATGCTCTGAACAGTACATTCTACCTCATCCTGGAGATTCTCTGTAGGATTATGATCTGGGGACTGTGAAGGCCGGGGATGCAAAGAAAATGTACTGTAATGTTCCTGGAACCAATACGTGACTAAACAACCCTTGTGTTATGGTGCTTTGTCCTGCTGAAAGTGTTCTTCTGCCATGAGAGTAAACAGCTGCCATGAAGGGCTGAACTTCGATTGGCCGCAATACTTAGGTAAGCCCTACTGTCCAAACATCCATCCACAGGTACCAGAGAACCCAGGGTGTGCCAAGAAAACATTCCCCACACCATTACACCACCTCCATCAACCTGAACTGTTGATACCAGACAGGAAGAGCTCAGAGACTCATGCTGCTTGTGCCTGATTCCGACCCTCCCATCAGCATTGTGCAACAGAAATCTGAATCTGGATTCATCCGACAAGATGGATGTTTTTTTCACTGCTCACTCATCCAGTTTTTACACTGTATTGCCCACTGAAGTCTTGTCTTTCTGTTTTCCCTTAGACAGCAATGGCACTTGAACCGATCCACTGCGCTAAAAGACAATGTTGTGTGTTCGGACTCGTTAGTTGGACCACCAGCATTTTGTTCAGCTGTAGTTTGCTTGACTGAGCACTTACTGTTTGTATGAACAATTCACAACATCCTCTTTTGACACCTTTTGTTGATGAGTTGTTTACATCCACAGGATTCCTTTCACTGGATGTTCACTCAGTCGAACCTTTCTTGGTATACTCTCCACATTAATAATATTACATCAATAATATAAAAAAGACTATGACGCTATGCTACAGAACATTTGATGGCTTTCTGCTGTGGAAAATACTGTGCAGTGACATTTTAAGTACGACTAATTGTTATTATTTTAAACCATGCATTTGCAGAAAACAACCTCCATGGTTTAACCGTGTGCTGACAAACCTAGTAGAAAGGAAAACTGTGTTAGAGAGGAACATTGCACTGGAGAAGAACATTGCTACAGGGCAAAACTGTGTTAGAGACACTGTTAAAGAGAAAAACAGTTAGTGTTGGGGTTAGTAAGCAAAACTGTGCCAGAGAAGAAAACTGTTCATGAGAAAAAACTGTGTTAGAAGGCAAACTTATGTTAAAGAAAAAACTCAGTGGGCTAGTGAGGAAAACTCAGTGAGCTAGTGAGGAAAACATAGTGAGCTAGCCAACCTATTCCTCTGATACAGCAGAGGACTAACTCCAATATATATAATAACACCAAACTCTCATTAATTCATTACTAGAATATTAAAATTTTTATTAGTTTTTATTAATGGCACAGTATTTATTATTTGTTTTAACTCTTGTTTTAAACTCTTGCTTAATGAAGATGCTTGCTTTAAGGCTGCAGTAATTATAATAGAACATTGAATACAATATACAGAGAATTCTGTATCATTTACAAGAAAGAATACCTCACAAGATTAACCTCTGTAGGTTTACACCTGTCCTGTTGGCAGTGCTATCGAAAACTTCCCTGTGTATATTTAGGCATGGCACTAGTTAGTAATGCCTGTGATTCTGCTGCTTTGCGCTGCTGTGTAAAGGGAAAGAGAAAGAGGCACCAGTGTAAGCAGGATGTTTGGCTAAGTAGGCAGTGGTATAGGTTGTCTGGGATTAAAAGTGTGCACTGTCTCTTTAAGAGTGTGTGTGTGTGTGTGTGTGTGTGTGTGTGTGTGTGTGTGTGTGTGTGTGTGTGTGTGTGTGTGTGTGTGTGTGTGTACTGTATTAGCGGGGGAGGAAGGGAGGGGGGATTGCGTGACTGCAGCAGACAAGGAGCTGACCTCAGAGAAGTGGTTATGAAAACGATCTGTCGAACGGCGCGCAGGAGACCAGCCCTGCAAAAATGACAGGGGACTTCCTCTGTGTGTACAGACTTTCACACATGCAAAGATACTGAGACTGAGAAGAGCCACATAAAAAGACATGTCAAACTACTGAGATCAGAAAACAGAGATAAATAACAAAATCATGATTGTAAGAAAAAAAAAATAGTTTTATAGTATATAAAACAAGTCTAGGAAAAAAGTAAAAGATTCTATAAACTGGCTGAGGATTTTTATCTCAGCACTGCAGCAGTTAATCACTGTAAAGAGCAGAAAAAGGCAGTGCTGGGTAAGGAGCATCCAAAAAGAGAGTGTCCAAACAGTGTGTCCAAAAAGAGTGTTTCCAAAAAGAGTGTGTCAAAGGGTGTCAAAGAGTGTTTGAGAATGCAGTGCGATATAACAGGACAGTCATAAAGCATAGCAGTAAGGCATGAACCCTCCCAGCTGAGGTGTCACTACCAGGAGTCCTGGTGTCGTATTCCTCATCCTACGTTAGTCATCATATCCCACACCAGTGCTTATGCTGCACCAGCCCAACCAGCATGGATCCTTTGGGTTTCACTCCTGTTGTCTGCTTCTGATTTGGCCCATGGGGGTTTGAAACGTGTAACAGAGCTGCAGATCTGTTTGTTTTCCTCCTGTTTTACAGCTGTTATCCACAGTGACGGAACTACTGGCTACAACCCTTTGTTGTTAATATAAAAATGTTTCTGAACACTGTTGATGCCTTTGACATGGGTAGGGTGATTTAAAGAGAAACCACGCATTCTTTTGTATTTGGCCTTTTGAATAATTTGTATTCTAAATTGAATACTACATGTGTACACACAGCAAAGCCACCAGGGTTAATATCTACAGTAGTGGACCGTTCTGCAGGGTGAACCAGAAGGTCTATCGTAGGAGTGTGATTTTGCTTTGGAGCAACAGCAGTCTTGGCAGTTTTCCTTGAATTAAAACTTTCCTAAAAGTCCACGCTTAGGTCCTTGCAGATTCAGGCAGTGTTTAAAGGGAAGGGGGAAAACTTTTGTGTGTCTGTAAAGAGCTCAGCTTTCTGTAAAATTCAAATGAGATCTTTCATGAAGAATGAACCATAAACAGATATAAGCAGTGTTACTGTAATTTTAGGGCTACAGATGGTCTTCATAACACAGTAAATCTTTGATTGTACCCAAGGCCCACATACCTCTGTAGTTCTGTAGTCTTTAGATGTGCAAAACTTGCTTTTACAGAAGATCTCCGAGGGGCTCTGCGCCAAACTCTGCAGTAATAGTGGGAGGCAGATGATGCAGAGTATCAAACACATGCACACACACACATACACACATTCATACACACACACCCACACTCACACACACACATTCATACACAAACACACCCACACACACACACACACATTCATACACAGACACACCCACACACATTCATACACAGACACACACACCCATACACACACATTTATACACAGACACACTCACACATGCACGTGCAGGAACACACATGCATACACACACAGATACACATGTGAACACACACTATATAGTAATGTAGTATAGATGCCTTTTTTTCATCAAAGTACATATAGTTTCTCAATAATTTACTGTGTGTGTTTTATATATGGAGAGTTTTTATATATCTGCACAGTGATTAAAAGCACTTAGCCTTAACCTGAAGATTACTGGTTCAAGCCCCACTTCTGCTAAGTTTCTATTGTTGGGCCCCTGAGCAAGACCCTTAACTCTCAATTACTCAAGATGTACCCAGCCGCTTTGGATAAAAGTATCAGCCAAATGCTGTAAATGTATGTGCCATTCTCGTTAGGTTATTTGTGGTGTGTATAGTGTTAACTTAGTGATGCATCCGTCTCTTCATTCTATAACAACAGGCTATATGGTATAGGTTTGAAAGAGGAAAGTCGTTATAAAATCTCATGCTGTGAAGCAGCATAGCCCAGTCAGGTCCAACAGGAGGAGCTGCGGCTCGAGTCTAAGTGCTCCTCTATACTTCGCGTGCTATGGTTGTGTTTTCATGTAAGCCACATGTTGGACCATTGCATAACTCCTCAGCAGTTTATAAATCTTACCGTTCTGACAATTTCTCTCAGCCTTTCTCTGACAGAAGTGTTTTTCTCTGTAAACACAGTCGTTGCCAAGCACCAAGGACACACTACGCTGCTTCTCTGAGCACTAGATGGAGCGTGCTCATCAGTTCATTCATTTTGCAAGCGATTGGTACAACCAGTAATCAATTGAAATCAGTTATAAGATCCATGTGACTTATCCTAGCATTCACCTGTGCCTTGAAATTAATTCTACATTCATGTACGTTCATTTATATGGCAGTTAAGAGCAGGGTGCTGTTTACAAATGCGTTGCTCTGTGCTGTATTGGTTACCATGGTGTTTCTATTGCTCACCTCTTATATTTGCACAGAGAGAGAAAACAGGACCAGTTAGCAACATTGTATGATTTCTTGAAGTGCTTGCTGTAGATTCTGCCATAATCAGGGAACAATCAGAACGTATAATATTTCAAACATCAATTTACTGTTGCATAATAGATAAATAGTTCTTGTAAGCATTTTTACATGCTGCTGTTGTTTTTTTCTTTATGCTTCCAAAAAATTTTGTTCTCATGAAAGCAGAAACCTCCAGCAATGAAAACTCCTGAGGATATTGCTCTTGTGTTTCCAGTCCAACACTATACATGTCATTAGAAGTAATTGTGGGCCTTAACTCTACTAAGTCCCTGACTAACCAGACTTTTGCAGGTGTAGACCTGCCATTCTGTGGTACCCGGGGCTGTAAATTCAGTGGAGAGCGGTTGTTTAGCTACCCACACACCCACTAGTCTTGTTTATCTTAGAACACAATAAAATAGAAGGCCCCCGAAAAACTTGACCTTATCTAAAAAAAAAAACCCCCGTTTTTGTATTATTTAGCAATGAATAAAGTTTTGTCCATTTGTCCAATTTTCTGTTTGTTTATTTAACCATTCATGGGCCTGAAATCTTCTTTACGGCCTTCAGGAGAGCACAGGACAACCTTTTCATGGCTATTTCTGTGTATTCAGCTCAAGGTCTATATGAGAAAAGTGAATTTCAGAAGCAAAAGCGAATCATTAATGCTGTTCCACTGGATCAGCACTTATACGTAGGTATGTATAGAACTTTATGCATCTCAGATAACTGCTCATGCCCAGGAGCCTCTTAGAGAAACCCAGTAGGATATGAAATCTGTTTGGAAATCAAAATGAAATGCAAACTGATCCTAAACTGGCCTATGCAGACAAGTCAGTCTTAGACTTGTCCCTGCTGGCTTGGAAGGAGAGTGTATTGGAGAAAGACTTGAGCCAATCAAGCGCTGCGGGCAACTATGAGGTACATTTAGGTGGGTGGTGCCAAATCACAAAGGCCCCACCCCCATATTCACAATGCTCAAGAAGTTGATTTTCCTTTGAGAGAGTCTTTGACAATGTCTCATATCCTGTACAAAGATTTTACAGGCAAAACATTTGTCACATAGTAAAACTGCAATGGATTCCATTTGTATATGACTCCAATAATATAAAATAAATGAATGAGAATTTTTAAAATGCATGCTAAAATACATTCAACGTTAATAAAAGAATGATATAATAAAAAGCCAGTCAGAAGGCGAGTTTCTAATCAGAAGAGGAGATATGTGATTGGTGATGTGTGCAGGGAAAGACCTGGTGGCTTGGCCCTTCAGCCTGTGTAAGTATAGAGTTTAGAGTGATGCATTCATTCAGCTGGATTTGTTTCCCAAAGTCAAGCAGCTTTACAGATGTCTGAGTCCAAGTCCCCAGTGAGCAAGACAAGGGTGACAATGGAAGAAGAAACCTTGAGAGGAACCAAGACTCAACGGGGGAGCCCCATCCTGTTCTGCCCAACCATTAGGAACCACAGTAACTATAGTACAAACAGTAAAGTTTATCCATTAGCAACAGTGAGTGATGTTCAGTTGGTGAGACTCAAGCAGAGGAAGAGCATCTCCGATATTTCCTGTAGCCTCAAATGTAGCATGAGTAGCTCGACTGAGTGGGAGGTGAAGACAGAGGAGGGAAAAGGAGGTCACGACACATTAGGTATTAGAGGATCTTGTAATGCAATGGGTGCAGAAAATGTATACTTGTGCAAGCAGAGACTCTGGCAGGACTAGTTATAACAGCATCACTAAAAAGGTGGAGAACCAGGAGGTACCAGAGACATGTAGGAGAACTTGTGAAATGGAAGGGCGACAGCATCCAGATACCCCAGTTTACTAAAACACTTCCATGTCCATGAACCCCCTGCCTCTGCACAACTTTAACAAAATGCCTGAGTAAACAAGTATGTTTTTAACCTAGACTCAAAGACTGAGACTTTGTCTGATTCCCAAACACTATCTGGAAGATTATTCCATAACTGGTGGAACTTTGTGAGAGAAAGATCTGCAACCAGCTGTTGCCTTCATAATCTGAGGTACCCACAAATAACCAGCACCTTTTCATCAAAGTAGGCGAGGCAGTTCATAAGAGACCAGAAGCTTACTCAAGTACTGTGGAGCAAGACCATTTACTGCTTTATAAGTAAGCAGTAGTATGTTATAAATGCAGTGAGGATAAGATGGGCGTGATATGTTCATATCTTTTAGTTCTAATAAGGACTCTAGCTGCTGCATTCTGGACTAACTGAATCTTGCTTATGCTCCTATTGGAACATCCAGACAGCAAGGCATTGCAATAATCCAACCTAAAGGTAAGAAAAGCATAAACTAGTATTTCTGTATCATGTAGGGACATTATATATCTTAACTTGGCAATCTTCCTGAGGTGAAAGATGGTTATCCTCGTGATATTATCTACACGGGCTTCAAGTGAAAGACTGCAGTCAATAATCACACCAATGTCTTTTACTGCTGTACTTGACATAAGTGCAAAACCATCCAGAGTTACTTTGTAATCAGAAGAATTCCTTCTGTCTGCCTGTGGTCCGAATACAAGTACTTCTGTCTTCTGTCTACTAATTAGAATTTAGTAAAAGGAAATTTCACAGCATCCACTCCCTTATGTCCTCTATACACTCCTCTACCTTACTAAGCTGGTCTCTCTCACCTGGCTTTGCCGAAATGTATAGCTGTGTATCATCAGCATAACAGTGGAAGTTAACACTGTGCTTATGAATAATTTCACCCAGAGGCAGCATATACAATGAAAAAAGCAGTGGCCCTAAAACAGAACCTTGAGGAACACCAAGCTTCACCTTAGTCAGCACAGAAGATTCACCATTTACATCAACTGATAACAATCTGTCAAGTAAGACCTAAACCAGGAAAGAGCCGTTCCCTTTATTCCCACATTTTCCTAGTCTCTGGAGGAGAATGGTATGATAAACAGTGTTAAAAGCTGCATTAAGGTCAAGTAATACAAGCAAAGACACATAGCTCTGATCATAGGCCAGAAGTAGGTCATTTACTACTTTAACCAAGGCTGTCACAAAGTTACTTGCAGCAGATCTTCTGAAACTGTAAGGGATTTGGTTATTTGCTTAGGGGCACACTAACCACAGGCATTGACTGGGATTGAATACATGGCCTCTCAAGTCATAACCAAGTTCGGTCAACTTCATGCTTTTGTACTGAATTTCATTATATTCTAGCAATGCATGTTTTGAAAATGCATATGGATCACATATGTTTCATTTTGCAGTAGCGTATTAGTGTACTTTCAGATCTCTGCTTAGCTCTGCCATAAATAGCTGTGTGACGGTTAGACTTATTCACTATCTGGTAGGTAACGCTGCCCAGGTGGAGATACATGCTTGTTTTCTGCTTATTTCTTCATCGGGACAAAACAGGTGGACTCAAAGGGACCTTTCTGAAGCATTTATCCTTTAAGCTTATTGACTGCTGAAGTGAGAGATGACAAGTCTTAGACCAATGCTGTGAATAAGGGCTGAAAGCATTCTCAAAGCTCCTTTTGCTTTTTTTGTACACATTGTTTGTAAAAGATTATCATGTTTTCTCCCCACCCCTTCACAATAAAGGCGCAAACAAAACAATATTTCAGAGTGAAGTATTAATGTATTACCACTAACTTCATGTGAGATATTGTAGATTGGGCCAACCTGACCAAAGGCCTCAGAGTGGCTTTATGTTCACACATTTTAAATAATAAATGTTCACACATGTCTTATAAGAGCTTGACAAATGTCTTTTTCAAATTATTTCACATTTGAAAATAGATATTTTGTTTCAGTGATTTCAGTGACAAAGTGATTGTTTCAAGCGCACTGTGTAAAAATCAAGCAATCAAATATGGTGTTTGGGTATGGTGGAAATAAATTGGACTGATTATTATCAGTTATGCTTGTATAATTGCCAATCTAGCTCCACATGACACAATTAAAAATGCAGAAGTATGCAAAGCTCCAAGTGTCTGGTTTCAGTGTCAGAGTTTCATCACCTGTTTGCACACTGTGGCCCCGCCCCCTGTATATGTTCTGCTTATCAGTTAAGAAAGTGCAACTGATAAATACTAAGATCCAGAGCTGGCAGGGGTGTTTGCAGGGGTGTTTGTAGGGGTGTTTGCGGACAGTTTCTCATCACAAGATGTCAAATATGGAGTGGTGACATGGAGTGTGTGACCATCAGTTTCATAACATTGTCACCTTCTTGTTTTGTATCACAGACATGAATAAAGTTGATTTACATTTGTCAGTGTGGTGCACACAGGAGCCCAATGCCTTGGTCGAGGAACAGTGTAGATGAGTGCTGGTGTGTGTGTGTGTGTGTGTGTGTGTGTGTGTGTGTGTGTGTGTGTGTTGATCAGGTGTTAACTGATTCATGACTGCATGCAGGTACTGGGCAGTGTGTCATGTGTTACCTGCTTAGCTAGATGTTTTACAATGAAACTCATGCACACATCATCGCATGGAGATTTTTTTCCACTTACTGCAGTACACAATTCTAAAAGGTTACAGTGATGAAGGGGGGTGCTGACTGTAGTGTGCTGGAGAACATGAAAAACTAGTCTGACCTGTCTTATGTGGACACGTCTACCATAGGAATCAAACCCTAACCCTGTTAAAAATAATCCCTGCTTTCTTTAAAAGGGTTGAATGTTTTAATGTACAAGCAACAGCTGAGGAGCTTTTAGTCTGACTTTAAATTAACATGCTGAAATCAGCGGTTTTATCAGTCAAGGAGTCCACACGCTCCAAGGATGCTGCTGGGAGATGTCCAAGTGTGAAACCTTCTAACATTGGCTTCGCCTTAACATTAAGCTGTTAAGAAGAGGGAGCAAGGAATTCAGTTTTATAAAAAAAAAAAGCTTCTTTATTATTGCTCATTGTAACATCCAATATTTTAAAGTCTATTTAAAAATACTTTATGCAGCCTTTCTTTTGAGATAGTTCTAAATAGCATAGTAAGGATGAAACATCCATGTGTTACAATATAAACCCTCATAATTACACTCATAACAACCTTAGAGACTCACAAGGAAGTTTGTACCTAAGTGACTCTATTAATGTTTTACATAGCATAGGTCGGTATGACAAATTATGGAGCAACTGTTGCTCAGCTGTTCAAAGCAGTTATAGACGAAACCGAAGGCAGAAGTGAACTGGGAGGTCCATTCTTGTGCTAGGAGGGGTGGCCAACGCTAACACCATTGGGAACATGAGCGTTTGCCAGTTTTCCAGGCCTTTTCTCTGCAGATGCAGGTGGGTCAATTCGTTGGCAGCTCAAGGTCAGGCCTTAAAGTACATCAGGATACAGCTGCTGTAATAGAATCAGCCAGAGATCCTGTGCAGCCAATCGTCTGCAGCACCAAGCCAAAAGCCCAGGGAGGGGCGTTGACTTAGCTTTGGCAACAACAACATTCTTTACTGTTTTTTTTTTAAACTCAGAGTGATGCTAACTGTCACCATGGAGACAGAACAACAAATTTAAACCCTTATGCAAAAAATAATAATAATACATTTAAGGATTGCATTTTGGCCTACATATTCTGGTACATCGTACACACTACATGCTCTCCTACATGCTTCCTACAACATGCAACATAATAGATGTAGGAGCCAAAACGGTCATTCAGGTTCATGTGTGTATGTTTTCAACAACAACTTTCTGTGGACCTTGGATCTTTTTTCTTTTTTGAAGAGGATTTGAAGAGTCAGACATTTTTGCTTAGCCACCATAGTGGTTATCAACAGGACAGGAAATAACCACTACAATAGACAAACCTCTAAAAACAGACACATAACACAAAGATATCTCTATTTATTTTCATTGATTAATAGACAAAGGAATATTAGGCTTTTATATTATGCGCAAAGCTATGAGCTCTCCAGGAGTATGAGCTGGATATAAACCAGCTGATTTGAATCTAGTCACTAATGATTTGCTGAGGACACTGTGGTTAAATTCATTTTGGCATCTGTGTTGCTCACCCTAAGATAAAGGTGAGGTGATTGACTACCCAGGAGGAGCTCAAAGCAGAGCCACTGCTCACCCATGAGAGGAGCCAGTGGAGGTGCTTCAGGTATCTTATATGGATACACTCTTTTTGCTTGGTGATATACTAGGCATGGCCGAATGGGAGGAGGTAACAGGATAGAGCAAGGATCCAGTAGAGGGATTCCATCTCCTGTCTGAACTGGGAACACTCGGAGTTCGCCCAGGGCGAGCTGAAGGATATGGGTGAGAACAGAGACACCTTAATTTTGCTGTTCACTGTATTTCTGCTGTGACTCTGAAAAGAACAGAGTGGATAAGAAGTTGAAATGAGATGAAATGAGATGAAAGATGGGTTATGTTGAGATTAGTTGGGTTATGTTGAGATTAGATAAATTATGTTGTGATTAGATGGGTTATGTTGAGATTAGCTGGGTTATGTTGAGATTAGATGGGCTATGTTGAGATTAGATGGTTTATGTTGAGATTAGATGGGTTATGCTGAGATTAGATGGTTTATGTTGAGATTAGATGGGCTATGTTGAGATTAGATGATCTGTGAAACTTCAGACAAAAGCTAAAATGATATTTGTTATGATATGTAGTTTTCAAGAATAACTGACTGTAATCTTCCATTCCCATTAGTTGTTGTGTATGTAAGAAACCTAGATTGCAAATATATTAAAGTTAGATTAAAAATTACATACATAGTTGGTTAGACCCCCCCCCCCCCCCTCAACAATGAATTACATTTTCATGTCAAAAAATGTGCAAATGATTGTGAATAAGGTCCGAATTCAGGGTATCGCTGGAGCTTGGCTGAGGTTCAGCACAACAGAATGCAGAAGTTAAACATGGAGGTTCCTGTAACAGTAATTAAAGTGTGCATGCTTGGTTTTAAATGTCCACTCGTTCAGCAGGATCAAGTGAGAGCGCTGATCCATATCTACATAGTTGATTCATGATGGTCATTAATGGGAAATTGACATCTCATCCTGCAGTGTTGGGTGACCAGTCTTTTCAGTGTGGCTAAACATTGCAGTTGCCAAGCAGGTATTTTAGCTGGGTATTGTAAGGTATTGTAAGTCTGTTGGCAGGTGTCCAGGTTGTGCTTGTTTGTTTCCTGTTGTACATTCTTTACTAATGCATTTTAAGGATTGCTGCACTTGGTAAAGCTGCTGTTTAATCATACTGTTACCTTCGTCTGTGTCATTCATAGATGTTAGTATATCTCCCAAACAGGGCCAGAAAACCTTGGAAAGACAGTGTCAATCTGCCAGATTGCAGTTGTTACAACAAACAGCTGGAGTTACACATTTCAAGCACATAATTGTAGTAGAATGACCTGTCATTCAGCATTCATTTTGGGGCATCTTGAGCTGTAATTAGCAGCCTTAATAGGAAGTGAAGACTGATGATCTTTTGAAACAAATTGCTTTTGTTGCTGCGTGGTAAGAAATGTAAAGTGCTCACTTCTCATTCAGAGCCTATAAACATAGTTAACAATTAAATGCAGAGAAAGAGAGAGAGAGACCATGGTATACATAATAGAGCACAGCATAAACATTCTTACAATGAGGTTTTCCCACAAGTTTAAATACACTTTGCTGGTGATGAAGGACTGTAAAGGAATGGAATTAACAGTTTAAAAACTGAATAGAACAGTTTAAAAACTGAATAGAAAAATTGGTGATCCAGGATGTATATTTGTTTAAAAAGTTTGTTAAAATTCGTTGCCAGAAACTTCTGTTTACAGTGAATGTAAATACTCTTTGTTGCTGAATGGGAGATTACTATTAACACCCAAAAGAGATATCCACAATAACTGTGACACAATTAGCACCATAGACCACTTAATTTCTCTTATGACATACTATATATTCCGAAGCATAGACAGGAGTCTGTTTGTGCCTTTGTTTTGTGAGAAAGCTTTTTAGAAAGCTTGTAAGTTCCCTTTACAAACCTTTGTAAAAGTTTTTGAATACCTGGAAAAAAGAATATTTAACTGACATAACATTCCTTCAAGCATGTGGGCTAAACCATTATCTGAACAAAAATGTTTTCAAGTAGTATTCAAATGAAAATTACGCAAAGCCCTTAAGCTTTCAGTAAATGCATGACCAAGCCAGAACTTGTGGCCCATTGTGTTCAGGTTAGCCCTTCTCCTCACGTTTAGGCCTCTTCAACTGTACCAGATAGAATGATTAAGCATAACA
>JAOYMR010000027.1:9892464-9909701 GCA_025802075.1 Tenebrosternarchus preto
ATTCCTATATATATATATAGGAATTCAAATGAGGAGCTCACAGAAATATATGAAAAGAAACAGATACAAACATTACAAACAGTACAATACACCTCCACACATACAACAGGTCACTAATTATCTCAAAAAATGTAAAAATTGTACAGCACTTTTACAAACTATTATACAGTCTTGTCGTTTTTCAATTAAATGGACACTTTTTTGTTTCCTAGAGTGCAGAAGAAAAGAACAAAGTTTTTTTTTGCTGGATGGTATCTATCAGCCAGATTGTTTAGTGCTCATGAATATATGCAGCATGTGTGCAGAGATTCTACATAAGGAACATCAGCACCCATAATCCTCTCTGCTGCACATGAAACTCTATCCAGAGCTTTTCTGGCCAGAAATGTTCGGACTCCCATATCAAACTGATATATCAGCAACCTCCCCATCAGAAACCCGCTTAAATGCCAGTATCACCACTTCCATGGTAAACGCCAATGATGAAATTATGCAGGCATTATACCATTATGCCCATGTCTAAATGCTACCAATGTGTGGTATATTCATCTGTATTAAAGCAAAATTAAACATGTTTAAAATAGGCTCTTGCCTGCTTAGTAATACTACTTGGTAGCTAAAAGAACTGCATGTGGAGGGGTTGAAAAAGATAGAACACATTTCTAAACTATATCTATAGAAATTCCTCATTAATTCTATGCTGAGTCTTACTTTCTTTAATGTTCTTTAAAAAATGTCCATTTACTCTGAAAGTTTTGTTGGTTGTTCAAGCCTGCCAAAATCAACATACCATTCCTTAAAATACTGGTATGATTCCTCCATCATTATTTGTGCAAAAGCAGTTTTATAAAATTGCGCAGTTGGTACTGGTATATAAGGCACAGGTCACAATGTAAACGTACTGAGCCAACAGTGGTCGTGTGTTCCAGAGGAGGTCAGGAACCACTAACACAAACTGACCAGGGGCACAGATGAGAGACAGATTCAAATTGTACACCTACAAACTGTTTAGACTAAATAATATTTCAAATAAATCCAAGCGTTTCCACTGAAGCAGGCCTAGAAGTGTCACGTACAACACCATCGGCTTTCCTTGAACTTACTGATTTTGTCCATCACATTGAAATGAAGTACTCCCCCAGTGAGAGTCAGGAGAAATGTAAACTTGATCAAAAATGAAAGGTCTCAGAAAGCCCCGAGAGGCTGAACGTGTCATGTTGTAGCTGCAGGACTCTGTAGACGGCAAGGCCGACTCCACCACGCTTTCTGTTGTGTTTTCAAAAGCTCTTCTCAGAGAACATTAAAAAAGCAGAGAAACTTCAGTGATTCTGAAACTGTGTTCTCACTCCTGCCTCACACGCAGTAAGTTTAAACAGCAATAAAACTGCCACATCAATTTTGTTTGAGAACTGATTTTGTTCAGAATAGATTCCAGATTAGTCTTTAGCTTCCATAAAAGTAGAAATAATCATTGTATTTTCTCTATAATTTGATATTTAAAAAGTGGTTTCTATTTCTGTTTGTTTTCCTTCCCATTAATGATGGTTGACATTGTTTTGCCTGAGGTCATCTGAGGATATGGCAAGTAAATCTGCTTCATTTCCTGTTGCTTCATTTCCATCTGGTGACAAAAGACAGGTACTGCACCCTAATGTGATCTATCAGGAGGGACATTAAAAATGAAAAAATAAACAAATAAATAAACAGACCTCTATGGCATCAAAGAATGTCAAGTGGTTGTGAATTAATTCACTTTTCTAAAAAGTCTGAAGTTACAAATTGCTTACACAATTAATAAAGATTGTAGCCTAGAATGCTGCTCTCAATAACTTATTTTAACTAAATATCTTTAATCTTAATCAAACTAACCATAAAACTAAACAATAATGTAAACATAATGTAAATACTAAATATTACCTTAACCAAAGACACAAAAAATGTCTCCCATAAATTGCCCTCAGTGTAAGGATTACTGTAAAACACTGTAAGTATTTTGGTTTTCACAAATATAAGTTCATAGCAAATGTAATGCTGTGACCTGAAGAAACTGTTTTCAGCATGTGCCTGTGGTGAGAAGTAATCAAAATAAAATAAAACAACAACAAAAAAAACACCTGCTGGATGGTATAGTTTTTTAAGGCATGGTTATAAGATATTAACCAACAACAGACACTCCCAAATAATAAAAAAACAAAGCAGCATTATTTGTAAACTGCTTTTATATTTTTTGACAAGTCATTTGACACTGGAAATTCCTGCACCAGGTCCATCTGCATATATCAAATGGGATTATTATGAGTTAATATTGTCCAAAGTTGCACATTTGTTATGAGTGATAAAATTCATGTGACTTGCTTGCTGACTAAAATCCATGTTTCCTATAATTTATAACCTTGCATGGCACAACACCACATATACATTTTCCTCTTAAAAAAAAATGAAAAATGAATAAATAAATAAATAAATAAATAAATAAATTAAAAAAACACATATTTTGATACCTTAAACAGTTGACCCCATAATGACTCTGTTTAAGCCTACTGGGCAATGGCATAAGGATGGAGAGTTTCTCAGCTGTTCTCAACTAAAATTGCTAACAAAGTTGTCCTATCAAGAACATAAATGATGAGAAACAACAGTTCTAAGAAGGTCAGAATTGAAAACAAGAGAATAAACTCCCTACAATAGACTAAATACAATTCAGTATCTCAGAAAATTAGAATATTGTGAAAAGGTTCAACACTGAAGACACATGGTGCCACATTCTAACCAGCTAATTAACTCAAAACACCTGCAAAGACCTTTAAATGGTCTCTCAGTCTAGTTCTGTAGGCTACACAATGGTGGGGAACACTGCTGACTTGGCAGTTGTCCAAAAGATGATCATTGATACCTTGTACAAGGAGAGCAAGACACAAAAGGTCATTGCTAAACAGGCTGGCTGTTCACAGAGCTCTGTGTCCAAGCACATTAATAGAGGGGAGAAGGGAAGGAAAAGGTGTGGTGGAAAGAAGTGTACAAGCAATAGGGATAACCGCACCCTGGAGAGGATTGTGAAACAAAACTCATTCAAAAATGAGAGGTACAGAATTCATTTTGCTTGAGGTCCAGTGTATAGTTTCCACAATCAGTGATGGTTTGGGGTGCCGTGTCATCTGCTGGTGTTGGGCCATTGTGTTTTCTGAGGTCCAAGGTCAATGCAGCCGTCTACCAGGAAGTTTTAGAGCACTTCATGCTTCCATCTGTTGACCAGCTTTATGGAAATGAATTTCAATTTTTTTTTTATGGAATGGGATTTCATTTTCCAACAGGACTTGGCACCTGCACACAGTGCCAAAGCTACAAGTACCTGGTTTAAGGATCATGGTATCCCTGTTCTTAATTGGCCAGCAAACTCACCTGACCTTAACCCCATAAAAAATCTATGGGGTATTGTGAAGAGGAAGATGCGATACGCCAGACTCAACAATTCAGAAGAGATGAAGGCCACTATCAGAGCAACCTGGGCTCTCATAACACCTGAGCAGTGCCACAGACTGATCGACTCCATGCCACGCTGCACTGCTGCATTAATCCAGGCCAAAGGAGCCCCACTAAATACTGAGTGCTGTACATGCACATACTTTTCATGTTCATACTTTTCAGTTGGCCAACATTTCTAAAAATACTTTTTTTTTGTATTGGTCTTGAGTAATATCCTAATTTTCTGAGATACTGAATTTGGTATTTTCATTAGCTGTCAGTTATAATCAAAATGTAAAAAAAAATAAACATTTGAAATATCAGCCTGTGTGTAATAAATGAATATAATGTACAAGTTTCACTTCTTGAATGGAATTACTGAAATAAACCTTTTTCATGATATTAATTTTATGACCAGCACCTGTATTTCAACTTTTTCATTCAAAGGCTTCTTCAGTTATCCTACTTCCCCCATCAATTTCCAGTCCATTTATCCCAACTATTGCTAATTTGTGTCTGATGTTATTCTGTATCACTGACATTCAGACCTTTCCAATAGAGCTGCTACCGCTAAGGTTTGGAGTGTTGAATGGACATCATAAATAGTTCCTATGACAGATTTGATGCATCTTGCCATACCAAGCCACAATAATTAAGACATCAAAAGCACACCTAACCACTTCTTTTGTAACCTTATTCATAATCTACTATGATTTCTCCACTTGTGTAATAGCAGGTTCATAGACTTTCAGTGGACACCTAATACAAGGCAACAATCCAAACGAAAGACATTGTTTTGTTTGAATTTGTTTAACTGGCAGAAGGGTACTTATTAGTATTAATGGACTTCACTTAGCTTTTCTCAGGGCCCACACACAAACCCACACACACATGCATACACAAACCCACGCATGAACACACACACAAACATACATGTACACATGCATATGCACATGCTCCCACACACACACACACACAGTTATGCACACGTCAGGAACAAATAAAATAAAATAAAAAAAAAACAGCTCCCAGTTTGTATTCATTCGATGTTTTATTCAGTTTTCTTTTTTAGCTGGACTGCCTCTATAGTGCCACTGCCTATGTAGTGGGAGACAATCTGGACCATTACAAATGAATTGATTACGAGAAACAACAGGCCAGCAAACCATATATACAAAAAAGTGTTGCACCCTTCAAACTCCAAGTAGTAAGCAGGTGCCAACCACAAACCCTAAAAAACAAAAAGGGAAAAAAAAAAGTTAGAAATACAAGACACTGCTGAAATTAGCACACAAAATACACCACAGACACAAATTAATGTTTAAAGCAAAGTTATGGCTTTCAACGTTTTCTATGTGACTAAGAACAATGTTCTTTAAGGGATTCTCTTTTCCTTGCCATTAGTTAGTGAACTAACTGATGACTAGCCTTGGACAATTGATCACCTTGATCATCTTAATCAGTGAATACAGTTTGAAAATAAAATGGAAATTACATACATTGTCTATTAGAAATGTATTATTCACCATTAACTATTAGCTATTACAGTGCTCTGTTATCCATTAAATAATCTGTTCAGTTTTCATTCTCTGCTTGTTTGGGCGTTATTATTGCATGTTATTAGGTAAACGTTAGGCAGATGTGCTCTGTAAGATCTTAACACTTCATTCATCATTCCATCTTGGCAATAGCATCTCACCAGAGGGTGCGCAAAGACTGAACATAATCAGTGTGGAAAACAGAAGGATGAGCTAAATATAAAGAACCTGTTGTACATGTTGGCCCGAATGTAAATATAAAGATCGTGTTTAGTTCATACCTGGCCAGTGAACCACAGCAGAAGGAGTGCGAGCCCCTGCTTCACCGTCAGGCTCAAGCGTGGCAGGACCAGGGGCAGCAAGCATAGGTACCACAGGAAGTACTGCATCCAAACAGCAGAAAGACATCACCACTGTTGCAGCCTCACAGAGTTACAACTGTTAACACACTGATCTGAGACACGTGGCTACAAGCTGTCCATTATCATGCTATAATGATACAAATGAGGCTTATAATGATAATTATGCTTAAAAAATGCATATCCTGATCCCTATAACCCTTGCTTTGTGTAAATACTGCAATATTCAAACATGGACTTGAGGGCCTGATCTTAATATCTTGAACATACCAGAACAATCATATCTTGAAAATAAGGTTCAGATCTTGAACACAACTTCACAATGAGAGAACTGTTTTGAATATCTTAAAAGGAAAACCAACAAATCCAGTAAAAAAAAAACATTATTATGCCTCATAGCTAGATCACACAGATTCCAAGCCACAGTAGATCACATAAGATTCCAGGTCACAGTAGTTCAAAGTTACCTGCGAGGTGCAGACTTTGTTGAAAGTGACGAAGATGGCTGTGTTAAGAAAGCAGCAGAAGGGCAGGTCAGAGTGAAAGGCCAGTGAAGTGACGAAGAGGAGGGTAGCCTGTGGGAGGAAAGCCACCAAGCCCAGAACCACACTCCACTCACTCTCTGCCATCAAATACAATATGTAAAAATATGGGGAGAAATTATGGCGGATGTCCCGTCTGGTTAAATGGTAGAGGTATGTTTCATGGAGGAAATCCCAGCCATACCTGAGGAACAAAAACAAAGAAGTTAAAGATTAAACTAACTGAACAAAGTGCAACAGATGTAATTTTTTTTATCTTTGAAAGAAATAAAAAGGCAATATAAGTAAAATGAGTTTTAGATTAACACAAGTTTTAGTTTTACAGATTAACACCTGTCACCTGTAGCTCCTGTTAAAGTGACACACAGTAGGACACCAGTAGGATCATCTCAGTATGAAAAAAGCGGTTTCTTTGCTCAGAAAGATCTAGTTAGTTTTGCATATATGAGAATCTGGTAATAATGATACCCAGAACCCATGAAATCATCAAGAGAATATCTATTCATATGTTCAGTGAATCCAGAGAATATCTGGAATATTAAACATACAGGGACAACTGTGAGCTAATCAAGAGACTGTGAGCTAATCAAAGCACAGGATCACTGTAGACTTGCCACTGTAACATCAACCTTTGCCTTAATATCTAGCGGGTCAAACTGCTTTTCATTTTACCAACATAGACTGGATGGAGGCACTTTGCTGTACGGACTTGCATATTTTCTTTTAAGAATATATTATGAACACCCAGCCTATGTTATTTTTAACCTTCATTTGGACTTACATAAAGTAAAAGGCCAAAGTCAGTCCAAAAAACACAATTCCTGATACAGAAGCAAACTGCAGGAGATCCTTATTGGAAAGTCTTCGAAACATCTGGAAGAAACCTGCGCATCCGCGCCCTGCCGGCCCCTCAGCAGTTATGGAGAGGGCAATGGCGAGTCCGTATGTTATTGGGTAGATTTTCATATGAACAGACAGGCCATAGAGAACTGCTGCCATTAAATGTCTTTTCAGTTCTAAACACAGGAGAGTGGAGAGGACCAGAAGGGACAGCAGAGCTTCAGCACTGCCACGCGTGGACACGCCGATCGGCAGGGGGTTGAGCAACCAAAGCGCAGAGAAAGCGCAGGCCACCTCGCTAGACGAACCCCGAAGAGTCAGGATGCGGTGGAGCAGGACGCCGCAGAGCACATCGCAAGTGACAAACAGGAGCTTCCCGAAGTGCAGGGTCACGTAGATGTTCGGGGACAGCATCCAAGCCATGAGCGGAGTGTAGCGGTACGTGGATCTTTTGTACGGAGACTCACCCTATGGATGCGTGAAGTTCAGAAATATAAATCACCAGTGAGTGCAGGATGAACAAATTCTTCTTACCATTTGTTCAATACAAGGGGGATGGGGAAATTAACTGCAATTACTCATACATAATAACTAATACAAACTAATACAGGCCCACGTTTTGCTTTGGGAACAATTTCTATTGTTCTTGGGATGTTGTCCTGAACTGTATGTAGTGGGATACCGGAAAGTTCTTTAAGAGGAAAAGCCTCCAGAAAGGGACAAAGAAGATGGAAATATATTTTGCACTCTACACACTAGAAAATCTAGAACATCCTGGTAAAGTCTGTAACCTTGTCTTGATGGTTACTGCTTGCAATTTATAAAATCATCAGATTTATATAGTGCATTTAAATAACACAAAGGCACAGAACTTTTGACAGAGAAACCACAAAACAAATACAGAAGTAGCAAGTATCAAAGCATATAAAACAGCAGATACAGAAAAATAACACAGGGGTAAGCAGAAAATTAAAATAAAAAACAAGGAGAGACAGGTGGTGAAATTAAACAAACAGATTAGGTCTGGGGCAGCTTGTACACCATATTTAAAAAAAAAAAAAAAACGTATTACAAGGTTGGATTTAAATATAGACTGATCTGGATAGTCTGGCTGGGAGAGGAAGGAAATTCCAGAGACAAAGTGCAATTATAGAAAATGTTCCATCACCTGGAGTGGAGGCTAGAAGTTGGGACAGCTAAAAGACCTGCTGAAGAGGAGGTGGTTGGGTGTATATAGGAGGAGAGATAAGAGGGAACGAGATTGCTGAGGGTATTGAATGTGAGGAGAATTTCGAAATAAATGCGATATTTAACAGAGCCTCAATAGAGATTACGGAGAATGGGTACGGTGTGCTGATATTAGCGTTTACGAGTTAGAGTACGGGCGGCAGAGTTATAAACCATGCGACGCCTTTGAAGTCGTGTTTATTTATGTATAGTTAAATATGAATCCATTTCATATCTATGGTAACTACAGTTAACAGGCACCAGGCTCCAACGTAGCTAGTATAAGCTACTACTTTGCCCTACAAGAGAAACTCACCTGTGTTACAAATTTGGATGCATCTGTGAACACGTGGTAGTCAATGTCAGTGTATTTGACAACCATAGTTTTGTCGTGGTAAATTCCAAAGCCAACCAAAACTATTCGTAAAACAAATGCAGCCGTGTGTATAACCCTAAACGTCAACAGCTTCCATAAAACCATGACAGCAGCACGAGCCATAGTCAAAGCTGCCTCGTTCTACTTCCCCCGTTAGGGAAGCTAGCTCAGGTTAACCTCGCCAGAACACATAATATGCATTTGTATTTTCACCTATAATACCGTCTGAAATTAGTATCATTATCGACAACCCAGAGATTTCAAAGTCATCACCATCTAACTACAATAAGAAATTGAAGGATCCTGTTGCCTTGTTCTATGCTGACGTTTGTATGTTTCACAAGTTTCTATTTCAAAATACAAGTCGTCAAACTACGTTCCTTTGTAAATAGGAAATAGAACTTGTCCGATATATCAACAAAACAAAATATCACCAAAGTGTAGATGACCTCAGACGGTGTTAGACGTCTAAACAGAACATTTAAATTTATCCTATGAATGTGCGTGTTTTGCAGATGTTGACGTGAATGGCAGAGGAAGTAAGCGTTTTGATTTCTGCTTCCGGTCCTTCTTCACACACATTCTCTCTCTCTCTCTCTCTCTCTCTCTCTCTCTCTCTCTCTCTCTCTCTCTCTCTCACTCACTCACTCACACGCACATATCAAATATACAAACACACTATAGCCTAAACATCTAAATGTACCGAAGAAAAAAAATAACAAACGACTGTCCAGAATATTGGGACTCTTTAATTATAAACATAAAATGTTAATAAATTAGTCAAAAATGAAAAGAAGAGACCAAGACAGAAATTATTTTGTCAAGGATCCTTATCAGACTAATAAAACGCAAAAGAGGAATAAAACACAAAATCTCAAGCCCAAGCACGTGTTTACATTTTTAGATACGTTACATATATAAAATTATATATGGCTGGATTTAAATTTCCAAAAAGTATCTCAGTGTGATCATGCTACATATACAAAATTAGATACGGGTTGATTTTCCTAAATGTATCTGTGATCATGTTATATAGGTCAAGATAATGCACGAAAAAATACGTGCAAACGTTTAAACATTTTAAAGCACAGCTGGAGCCTAGAATCTTAAGCTGTAAGTGACAGGCTGTTTACACAATGGGGCATTTCAGATCCCACTAATACTCCCACAAAGACTATCTCAAAAGACAGAGCAGATGGCACAATGCCCTCTACAAACACATGGCCCAGAATACTGGATTTTGCTGAATCACCTGTGCATACATACAAAAACATGCACACACACAAACACAGACACACACACACGTTTTAGAGTATTTCCTCTCTTTGATAATTTGTAGCCATTATATACATTATGCTTAATAATTGTCTGTATTTACTAAGATACTTATGTCTAAACGCATTATTTATACTTATCTTAAAATTTATACATTGCGCGCTATGCTGTTTTTCAGTTTCGTTATTTAATTATTTACACCACCCTTTCTTAGTTTGACACATGCTTTCCTTATAAATGCTATGAACTAAGTTTCGATTCTTAGGACCCAGCGCGACTCTGAGACAAAGGAGGGGTTTGGAGGAAAGGGGAGGAGTTTGTTAATGATTGACAGCACTTTTTTAAGAAGGCAAAGCAGTGTGGAGCAGGGTGGCTAACGTAGACGAGATGTAAAGCTTCACAGACGAGTGTCATTTTAGTAATTGAAGAACATTTGCTTAACCGTCATATAACGTTTATATTTTGTGAATACTGTTATTTAACGACGAACTGACTTATTAAGCGATGCAACCTTAATTTCTCGTCACTGGTATTACCACAGAGCTGATAATGTTAAAAATGCAGTTACCCATAAAAAAGGCGGAGGGAGACGGTACGGCCGAGGACAAGAAGGAACAACCGGAGCTCCGTTCGGAATCGGCCTTTAATACAGCCACCTACAGACTTCAGAAAACTACTGAGAACCCTGGATTTCCATTTTTAACTAAAGAGACTGTTTATGAATGGTTTGGTTTACATCTGAAGCCTGCTAGCCGTATTGAATTCATATACGGACTGCTTCATATGTGCCAGCCCTTAGAACTTCGCTTCTTAGGTTCCTGTCTCGAGGACCTTGCCCGGAAAGATTTCCACGTTCTAAGAGACTTTGAAATAAGAGCGAATTCTCCAAGTGATCTGAGTCTTTTGACGGATATAATCGACCCAGTGACGAGATCCAAGCTACTAGTTTGTCTGTCCCTCCTGGGATCTGATAACAGGGAATGTGCTGGGGTACTATTTCGGATACTGAGCCATGTGGATCCCGCCCTTCTACTGTCTTCCCAACCAGACTCAGCCTTTGGTCCATTTCGTTCACTGTCTGGGGATTCGGATGGAGGCGGGATACACAACCGTAGTTTCCAACCTTTCATTGAATCACGTTCCGGATTCTGGGAGCAGTTGGCGGTCCTTTACACTATGGCAACACTTCATCCTGCCTTTCTTTTCCATCAGAGAGACAAATTACGAATTCAACTCGAAAAAATCGAGCTTGCGCTCATTGAGGGACAGACTTGTAGTCATTACACCGCAAACAACATCCATCCCCCGGTGAGTGTATTTCTGATGGTTCTAGAAAATTCACACTAGGATGCCCCGTATGAAATTAACGAGTTATGCTGTCTGGCTAAGTAGCCAACCAGCGTCCCTGGCATTTTGCAAGATAGCCGGCTGCATGCATAATAACCCTAATGTAATGGCATGTATAATAGTTGTAAGTTAGCGAGTTACTTTTCCAAGTTTACCTAACTCATTTCTGTATATAAAGTCAGGATTCGTTTCTGACTGATGAACAAATGTTTATCCCTCTAATAACTCTGGTGTTTCTCAGCCTACTGGTAAAGTTAGCCTGATGGCTATCTAACTAGCTAGCTAATGCTAACTAGCCTACTTGCATAGGCTGCCTTGACGTTACAGAAGGCTTGCTACCCAAGTCAGCTAGCTGACTAACCTAGCTAAAGCTGTAGTAACGAGACTCAATTCGTATCAGTATCCTTATGTTATTAAAGATCGTCAGTCGTAGAAAGAGTATCGCAGCCACAATAGGGACGTTTCTTGCTGTAAGAAACATTGAGCTAGACATCAAAGTATCTTATGGAGATGTTTATAAGACAGCCTGCAAGGTAGATAGGCTAGTCGGTTCGCTAGCTATTGTTTAAAGATTTAAGCTCATTACTTGTCATTCGCTGTCATGTTGGCTAGTATTTTTGGAAACTTGAAATGGATACACTAGCTAAATTATTCAATAGACCGTTTCGTCGTTGTAAACAAAAAACGGAATTGTGGGAAGTAGCCTGTAGATTCACCCACTGACAGGTTTAGAATAAAATTATGATAAACCAGAAATATGAAACCGGTCGTATACTGAGAAGATTAAAAATGTGTACGGTGACTGTAATTCTTATTTTCTTGTACGATGAGGAAAATTCACGGACAAAAAAGATTGTTTTCTCTGAGGGTTGGCAAAAAAACCCAGATATTTTGAGTTGGATGAACTTGTGCGTGCGTGTTATATATATATGAGAGAGAGAGAGATGACTTCCTCCTCCTGCTGAAATAAGCTAATTTAAAGCATTCTTAGGAAAATTTTAAATACATTGCAGGGTTACATGGAGAAAGACCTCAAAGGCTTTTGAATCTACATTTGAAGAGAGATGAGAATTTCAACAGTGAAATACAGTGGAAATGCCATTGCAAAATTCAGCAAATACCTCTACTGCACTGAAATACTAAAATGCCATGGTGTAACTGCTCCAAGGCCATATAATGCACCTTTAGGATGACTACAAATACGTAGGGAATCTCCAGTCTCATGGGGACCATGAAGCAGAAATGACGAGGACAGCAACATCCAAGTACTTCCATAGAGGAAGACAGGTCCTCAAGAGTCACTACAATGGGAATAATTAGATCACTGCCATAAATGCGTATGCCCTGCCAGTCATCAGATACCCAGTAGGCACAATAAGTAGGCTAAGAGAAGGGCTGCAAGCTGCTGACATCAAACCCAAAACCTCCAAACAATGCTGTGTGTACTCCACCCAAAACTCAACATCCAAAGGATGTAAACAACATGAAAGCACAGAGGAAGTATAGGCTAATATCCACATAATTGTAATTTTTACCTGTCAGTCTACACTCAAATCACCCATAATAACAAAACAAATCCATGTTTTTAGAGAAACTAAATAAGAAAATAAACTAGATTAGAAAATTAATACAAATCAAGAGCTGAAATCTCTTCACAAAAGAATTCATGCCATTTGCTGTGGCGGGCCAGTTATGGTTATGTGCTTTATTCACTTTGAAATGTGTCTAGAGGTCTGTTTACACATTACATAGACCAGATTGTCTTCATAGTTTAGATGGTTCTCGTTTACACTTTCAATAAAATACGTCTCCAACAAGACCAGATGAGATGTGACTTTACTATTTTGAGTAAAAATTGCAAAAACGCATACATCATTTATTCTAGCATGCCCATACAGAAAGTAGATATCCTTCTTCTCACAGCAGGCCACGTGCTACTGCTGGTCTACCCTTGGACAACAAAGTTCATCAGTCCTGCATGAAAAAGCTAATGAGTTTATACTAGTTATGGTATGTTTTAATAATAAAAAAAAACCTACTTTTTGAATAATTAAGGGTTTATTTTTCAAACCTATATATAAAATATAACTACTACTGACACTACCAGATTTGCTACCTCTCACTTGTATAGTCTGCTCAGTTACTGTTGTGCTTAACAGGTTATCAGATAGTGTATGTACCGGTAGTTGTGGTTGATAAACATGCATATAGGCTTTGATGAAAAGATAAATACATATGCAGTTTATTTATTTGGAAAAGAAATGGTACAAACAGTTTTAAACATGAGAACAATTGTAATATCCCCATCTGGGTGGAGTTTCCTCCCACAGTCCATAAACATGGAGGTTAGGTAAATTGGCTGCCTTCTGAAATTGTCCTTGTGTGACTAATTGTGTGTCAGTGTGCCCAGTGATGAGTACACTAATAAAGTAAAAAGCAATGTACAGATAGGCTTTAGTAAAAAAGTGGCAGGCTAGAAAAGCGTGTGGCAAGGTTTCCCCACCAGGCAAGTGAATCCTCGTCAGAACTAATTTACATCACCTGACTACAACTTGAGCTGAAATGCTGAAATAGATTTGACTTTGAACTCGCTACTAAGCTTTTTGGTAAGAGTTTCCCCCCCCCCAGATGCATCACTCAGTTGGAGAGCTACCTACCAATCCACTTGTGTTTTTCTGTTGTAATGCTAAGCTCTTTCTTCACATAGTTTTCCATAAACACAAATTACTTAAATCTTTGATCTTGGTTGTGTTGCAGAATGAGTTGCAACTTTTTGTTTTCTACTTTTCATGTCATTTTGATATTTATGTATACATGAAGTAATTTCTACCAGAACCATTATACTTTCTCCCTGACTGCTGTATCAGATTTCTGAATTCAGTTTTCTCAGTGGTATATATATGGGCACTTCGGTCTAGGCAGATGTACTCACCAACAACTCTGTTTAGCCTTTGGTTTTCTTTGTAGTCTTAGGCAAAAGCCCACAAAGTATGACAATCACAGATGTAATGGTAGCCTGACTTGCAGTGGTAGAAGTTGAGTTCAGAGTAAGGAAAATAAATAATGAGAATAACTTTCATAATATGGGGTTAAACTCTTACACCCACTGCTCTGTTCCTGTTTAAAATTCACACATGAAACTGAGCATTAAGTAGGCTAAATGCTAGATGCTCCATGTGTTCTTGTTTCCATCATCATGGGTTCACATGGCAAGACAAGTCATTAGTGTTTGTGAATGACACCATTTAACCTTCTAACATAAAAGGGTATTATACCTTTTGTTATGCGTTTGGTAGTCCAAGATCCAGACATGCTAAACACGCATTAACATTTCTTCTCTTTTATTACCTCAGAACAGGCCTCAGAAGCCAGTGTGTCCCTTCGCTAGCACAGATGTTTGTGTGAATGAGATGCAGTCTCCCCACCTCACCCCTGCCCACCACGGCAGAAAATCGGAAAAAGACAGTAAGGCTCATCTATTTGCTCGTCTATACAGCCATTTATTTTTTGACGCACTGAACATTGTCATGTTTACATATTTAAAAGGGATAGCTGTGTTTTAATAATATCCTGTCTCAGGCTATAAGTAAATGTTTTAATATTCAGTGCTTGGGAGTGATTGACAGCTCTGTTTTGAACATTTCAGCAGTCCACATTGAAAAGATTGTGTTGAAGGGGATCTCATGGGGCAAGACTGAACGAGAATACAGTTTTGAGGTAAGGGGTGGAATTTTTAATTTTTAAGACGTATTAAATCACAGTGCATAGAGAATCCCAATCCTTTGAAAAATGTGTGGGATACATATTGAATTTATTAGTATAGTATCTGAAGGTCCAAAAATGGTAGATACAGTACCTTGCAAAAGTATTCAATAGCCTCCTTAAATCAGATAAAGCTGGACTGCAGTTGACGCTTTGATATTTTGTGCTGTTTTGTTTTTTAAAAAAATTGACACATTTATACATTTAAAGTGATGTTGGTTTTATGTAAGAAAATATTCTATTGCAGACTAGTATCTGAATACGGTGTTCGTGTATGTATTTAAACCCTTGGGCCATTTACACAGATGAACAGTATTATCCTAACAGACTCAACTGGCCTCTATCCGAGAATCATTTAAAACGTACACCTTCACTGGCGAAAAGAACCCCTTAAATGCCATTGAATGGATTTCCATTAATACCCTTTATATCCAGTATGTGTGCTACATAAATGCTAAAAAAGACAGCATAAGCAAGCTTATTTTGAAAAGATTATATAAAATTCTTAAAGATCATTATGCTTGAATTTTGGTGAAGTAAGGTTTACGTGAGATGTGATCTGCTTAACGAAATACTATCAGTTTATTATAGGTCATGGAAATTCAGCTTTTTAGTCACTGACAGGGAATCTGACATTTGGGTAGGAACCCTGCTTGTAACATGTAGGTGCCTAGTTGATTTCTTTTTTTTTCTTTCAAGCATACAAAGTTGCTGTATTTTGTATTTGGTTTTTAACAGGTTTTATGTTGGTTCAGTTTATAATTTGAATAAAAAACTTTAAAGGTTTTGGAGGCCAAGTTCAAGTCTTTGTATGCAGGTAGGAGTTCTTTAAGACCCATGTCTGTTTACATCACTTATGTAAATCTGTTGCTTTTAGGTGAAGTGGTCTGACTTGTCAACAAGCTCTGTAACAAAAACACATCTTGAACTGGAAAACTTCTTGATGGAGGTATGCACTACCAGTCAAATTTCAGGGCCTTCATTTCAACATAGGATTGTGCAAAATTTTAATCTTTTGCAGATGGCTTCCATTTGAAACATGTCATTACCCACATCTACAAAAATATAGCCACTTCTAGATATTTAATAAATAAACATAACCCAATTTAATAAATCGAACAAATACTTTTGTTCATGCCTCTCCATATCAGACTGTATTTACCCAGTCAGTAGGCCTACCTTTAACCTCTTGGCTCACTGGTTACCATATAACTGGATCACTGTTTATACCACACATTCCTCTCTAGCCTCTCCACACCAGATGAAAAATAAATGGTTTCTTTGCTTTTTGACTAAGCAACCAGGACTTGTGATGATTGGCTGGCAAAGACGATCTTTTTTTTAAAAAAATCACGGTGGTGGTGTTGGAAACAATTTATGTGTTATAGTTTTAGATACTCTTGGATATTGTGCTTCTTATTGTTTCTGTTGTTCAGCTTCCAAAGGAGGCCTCCACAGACTCGTTTGAGAAGGGTATGTTACGACTGCTCAGTCAGGGCCAGAAGCATGACTGGAGAGAAGTGGAGAGAATACTTAAGTAAGTGCCCTTGACCTACTCTCAAAATGACTGAAATTACGCTGTGTACACAATAGGGATTGATGGTCTTTTTTGTTGCCGTTTTTTGTTTGTTTATTGGGCAAACAACTATTATTCTATACCAATTATTAGTCACCAAGTATACTGGTAACAGATATTTGGGGCCCTTGTTCATTCACCACAAATTTGATGTTTAATAGTATGAAGATTTACAGCAACCTTTTACTCGTTAAACTCGTTAAATTAACATAATGCTTAATATTAGAACATTTATAAAAGAAAAACTGCTTTGAGGTTCAAACAGTATAAAGGTTGCAAAACTATTAAAAACATAATCTTTAGATAAAACGAAATAACTTGGAATAGCTCACAAAATAACGGATATAGCTTTCCATATCACAACAGGAATGACAATACCTCTATAAACAGCTCCTTAATAAATAATTTGTCTAATTGTAATAAAATGAAAATTCAACAAAATGAAAAATGTATTCAAATTCCAATTTCTAGTATCTCCTTAGTAGTCATAGTAGTTTTTGGCTCCTTCTTTTAAATCACATGCTTTGTGTCTTTTTAAATTCAATGCAGTGTGGGTGTATTAACAAATATCGCAGAGAATCTGTGACTTGACACGTTTGCTGCAGCTTTTTCTTAGCATAGAATGGACTACAGGCACTTATATTCCAGACACATTCAGACATCTACAGAAGGTGTGTGTGTGTGTGTGTCAACATACTGTGCTTGATCCCATGCGCAGAAACCTCACTCTCCTCAAACAAAAGGCAGGGTTCGTGCACAAGCCACAGTTGGCTTGATTGGCTGGAGTATTACATAGAGTAGTGCACTGGAACCAAAACAAAAGCGGGGGGGGGGGGGGGACAGAGAAAGACTACAGAAGTTTTTTTTTTTTTTAAATTATGTGGAAACCAAATTTAAAGCAATACAAAAAATTTGGGTAGGACAGAATTGTGT
>JAOYMR010000027.1:9909801-9921375 GCA_025802075.1 Tenebrosternarchus preto
CCCCCCCCCCCCCCCACCCCCCCCCCCCCCCCCCCCCCCCCCCCCCCCCCCCCCCCCCCCCCCCCCCCCCCCCCCGGTTCTTGATTGTGGTTCCATCAGATATACACAGAAGAAAGAAAAAAAAACGTATCAAAAAAGAGAAGTTGATTATGGTTCCAGTTATGTCCTGTCACACAGATTATCGGTTGATCCCTTGTACATTATCCTTCCACTAAAGAGAAATTAAAATGGTGGTTTGACCTTTTTAGAAATGAAACTCCTTCCTTATGAGAATAACACTGGCAAACATCTTTTTTTTTCTTCATGTCAGAGAGAAGTTTCTATCGGCACCACATGCTTTCCGTCAGAAAGGGAAAGTCTTCTTCCACTGTGGCTCCTCACCATTCCCCAGCCTCTACTGTGAGTTACCAAACTTTACCAAATAAAATGACTTAGTATTGTTCTCCAGTTTAACAATCTGTAGGTAACACGGCAACAGCTTTAGCTAATTAATTAATTGGATTTGTTTGTTGGATTCTTTTTCAGGAATACAGAGCTGATTCTTTGCTTCTGGTTATTCATAATCTGTTGAGGGTGCCTTCCTCACTGTCTTTAATTAGTATTTCATAATATTGGTCAGGTCATGTCCCCTATTCACAAATCTTTATGTAAAGGTCCCGAGTCCTACCAATATCACTGGACAACTTGTCTTCTCAAAAATACCACCCCGATTTTGAGATCTGCCTAAATTCAACTATCAGTACATCGGTGAACTAATTTGCCATCATTGAGAGGAAGACCCATTGTTGATTGAGGTTGAGTTTTCCAGTTGGAACCCAGCAGATGACGAAACTAGAGATCACGTTTCCTGCTCTGCCTATTATCTTGTCCTGCTAGGGTGTGGTGATTTGTAGTGTCAGGTTTGTGTTTGTGCAAAATTACTCAGTCATTCACTTGCTGGCAATTCATTGACATAAGCTTGTACAATATGGGCAAGATCTGATCTTAGGATTATGTTACTACATATTGTGACACTGATATCCCCGCTGTAAAACCTTTTGTGGAGCATAAGGTACCATGGTAACAGTTGGTGTTGAAAGCATTATTTTAATGCAAATGATTTGTTTTTGTGAATCTCCTGAGTCATCAAAATGCACCAGAATAGTAATTGAGAGAAGCTGAAGTTGTTCCTTACATTACACCAATAACAAACCTTGCTATAGGTTAGGGGCTTGTTTAAAACCTCATATTGCAAACCTTTGCCATATTTTAGTATTTCAATGGTCAGTACTGCAGTAAGACTTAACAGTAACTGCAGGAAATGTTCCTTGTTTTCTGTGTGCAGTTTACAGATTCTTCGCTGAGAAACGTTTGGACTATTTCTATTTGTATGCACTGCACGCCAAAAAATTGTGCTTTTGTCCCTTTTTGTATCCGTTTTCAGGTAGCCATGTCTCCTCAGGCCAGCCCCACAGAGAGGAGTGCTCCGAGCCATCGAGTCCAGAGGAAGGTGCGTTTGCCAGACTACAGTGATTTGGGCTTAATTTCTCCGTTGTTTTTTTTTGTTTGTTTGTTTGTTTGTTTTTTTTGCGTTTGGCCTGTTCTGACGCTCCATAGCAGCTAAAGAAGGGAAAACAAAACTGAGCTTTGACATCTCAGTGGACAAGAAATTGATAAATGTCAAGCGTAGTTTAGTTTTATAGGAAATACAGTGCAAACAAGTAGAAAGAGGAAAAAGGCAGTCCTATCTATTTCCAAAATACATTGCTGTTGCAGAACAGGTAAAGACCGTCCGTGAATAGCTGAGGTATTAACACTAGAGAAGCAATGAAAATTTAGATTGTGCTTGTGAATGAACTGCATGTAAAGCTCTGATCTGTAGAATGGGGATTTCAACAGCGCTTGTATGTACTTGTATGTTTGAGTCCACAGTTATCTGCACACCAGTGTGGATAAGAACATGCTGAAAGAACAGCCTTCCCGTGACGCGCTGTAACAGCAGTTGGTGCTGTTTGTAACAGCAGTTGTTACACATTGTAACAACTATATTAACCATATCAACAATTATAGGGGGAGAGGTGTTTTTTATACCACCTTATCATGCACATGTCATTTTATTTGGTAAATTGTATATATAGCAAAGAAATGTACTAAAATATGTTAAGCAAATATTTCTTAACCATAACAGTTAGTTCATACAATACATTTATCAAAAAACCCAGAATATAAAGCTGACTGCTTGCTCACCCTCTCAACCTTTGATCCCATCTGGAATTATTGATGAATTGCACATTAAATGGTTAATTGGGCATTTTGGTGAGGGAATGCATGTACCAAAAAGGTTTGTTTCTTCATTGTGTGTTAATGTCTGTTATTGCAGATATGAAACCATTTGTCCAGGGACATCGTAAGAAACATGGCAGCAGAAGCCCCAGTATTAAGTGAGTGTTTATAAATATATAGTGTACAGTTATTCTCTTCTAATCACACAAATAAGAGTTCACTTATTCACATGGATACGTATGTCCAATTGGCAGCAACATTGTAGAAGTTCAAGACCTTTCATGGTTCTTTCTTGTTGAATTTAAGGGGAAATACATAGAAAGGTCATACTGTTGTTTGTTAGAAAGTACATGAGTCCTTTTGAGCTGGTAAGCATTAGTCTTATGAACACATGAGCTGATGATTAACTTTCACCAGCGTGATGGAGTAGAGGGGGTGGAAAACCAATTCAATGACAAAAAAAAAAAGATTGTGGCTGTGATTCCTGTATTGTTTATTCAGAACAGACTGTTGGTACTATTTTCTGCTTGCTTACTGATAGGGCCCCAAATCAGTATGGAATGTGCAACCAAAATAAAAAATTTTCCAGTATGTGAAAGATTAGAAAAGATTAGAGCTACTCCAGCGTGCAGCCACAGCTGTCTTCATGGTGTACCGTATCCTGTCGTGCAGTGGTGGTGGAAAATTTGTAACAAATAGGCACTTGTGTTCATGTGCCTCCATAGTATTGTTTGTGTTTGTTGCATACTGGATACTATACCGCATACTGTTATGAGTATGTAGTATACAGTATGTAACCAGTATGTAGTATACAGTATATACCAAGTGCTGTACAAGTATGTAGTTGGCCGTTTTGAACTTGACCGTTGGTCAGCGTTACTGAGTAATAATTTTCAAGAAATAATACTTTGTTCATTTAACACCCAAACTGCTGTTTAAACAGAGCATTTTTGCATTAATTCGTGACATTCGCTAAATTATTAAAGGCTGAGAAATTCTAAACGCCATTCAGACTGTGGTGCATGGTGCTGTTCAAGAGCAGTACATGTTCTGATTTAAAAACACTGTATTATCTTGAAAGAAAGACAGTTTGAATAATCACAACATATATAGGGCAAACACACAGAGTATTTTGTTGGGCTTTGCTGTTCAATATTTAAAATAAAAAATAAAAAAAAAAGTTAAAAAGCTCTGTTAATGGGTAACTTCGGGTTTGGTTAAGCCCTACTTCTGTTTAGTGGGTAAGCTGAGCAAATAGTAAGAAAGCTTAACACCAAAAAAAAACCATCATCTTTCCTGATGAGTAACCGGAGCACATGGTATGACTGCTGTGTCCTAGAAGCTGGAAAGCTCATGCTGGTTTAACTAATGTTGCCAAACACTATACAGTAATTATATTCAACAAAAAAATGCTGCAATAGTTTATATTGTTTAAGAATATATAAAACAAATTAGAAATTGCACCTTAATTTCTTAGTAACAGGACACCAGTTTTTTAGAGAATTTAATAGGTCAATTACTAAAATAGATGATGCAGCCATTGCATAATAATTGAATCACAATCACGTATTGATCACATAATGATTGAAAAGCCCATGCTGAATAAATTGAATTACTGCTGCACTTCACTGCAGAACCTTTACCCTGCAGTTCCTTTGTACCCGGTAATGACTGAAAATTTTCGTCCTGCAGTTCATATCTTTCAGCTGTTTAAGTGTTTTGTACTTCAAATGAAAATGGTGTTTGCCGTCTTTTAGAGGGCACATTCTGTTTGGGCGTGTGAGCAGGCTTTGTGCTCTTCTGACCCCTGCAGTGTGTGGAGTGTGGAGGGACGGAGAGTAGATCCCGTCTCCGGGAGCAACAGCCTGGGCGAATGGAAGAAAAGGGGTTGTGTTCCAAACCCCACCTGTAGCCAGAACACTAATGTGAGCTTGTGCATTTGTACTGGAGTGTACTAGTTTGTACTAGTGTGCTTGATTAAGTGTAATGAATAAAGGCACGTCCATATTCCCAAACTTTAAGCAGCTATCACACAAGGATCTAAAGGATAATGATAATTTGAGATACTGAGCTCATCTTTTTTTCTCTTTCTTTCTTAAAACAGCTCACAAATCGAGAAGGAGAGAGTTCAAGCTCCAAGCCAAAAGCCAGAGCAGCGATTTCTAACAGGTAAGACCAGCCAGGTAATGTCATCAAAAACACCCATAATGCTTTTAGTGAACAACCCCCCCTCCCCCCTGCAACTGACGGTTGAAACAGAGGCCATGCCTGCGTGCAGCATTGCTTTATTGAGACTGAAATATTGAATCAGTGAAATACATGCATCACATTTTTATCCATCAGCTTTTTTGGTGTATTTCATGTATGCAATTTAATTTACACACCGAGTAGTTTCATATATATATATATATATATATATATATATATATAGACACTGAAAAGCCTCCCTTTCCCCCCAGATGATGATGATTGATGATGATGATTAAAATTATGGGTCAAGATAATTTTCACACTAGCATTTATTCCATACACCAACATATTTTCACCTCCCTCTTCTTGCCGGACCCCAGACGAGTAGATCTGCTTTAAATGAGGACATCCATTTATCAAGGGAAATTATCAAGGTCTAATTTTATCAAGGGGAAAAAGAGTTATAAAGGTCCCCCATATATTGTTGTACGTGTTGGACATTTTTCTTACAATAAGTTGACTTTCTTACAGCAACTTGCATGACAATAGATACACACACACACACACACGTACATACATGTATACAGTACCAGTCAAAAGATGGACACCTGACTGAATGTATGTTTTTAATAGAAACAAAGACATTTTAATCTGATGGATTATGGTCATATTTGTTTCTTAGACAGCTATAAATTGGTTAACGTGTTGGCCTATATATGAACTGATTTTCAAAACACACACACACTCACTCACACTAATCTACTAATTGTAGATTTCAGCACTTTCAACAAAAAAAATTCCTTTCAGAATCTTAGTCCCTCACCCTAAAGTGCTCTGCACATATGAGAATTTCTTCAAGACTGATGGAAAAGCATCACAGGCGGCTGCCTCATGCTGCTGGAGAACGCTGGGTTGATGTTTCCTGTTTTTTTAAATAGAGAAAATGCTAAAAAGAGGTGTAGGTTTGTCCAAACCTTTGACTGGTATAATGTATATCACACAAGCAGAACATCGGTATAGAGCACTTAAAAGGTCAAAATAGTACTTTTTGAGTGTCGGGCGTTTATATGGATGGAATCTGTGAGATAGAAATAGTACAACGATACATACTTTAGGTTTGGTGCAGACCAAGGCATTAAAGTACAGGTGTGGACATTGTGTAATATAATAAAATGCTTTTTCTGAACCAGCGAGAGGGGAGCTGGAAGAGGAGCTTTCATTGCCAATGGGGTACTGTCACCCCCATGCCACCTGGGTCAGACCAAAGGGAAAGGTAAGAATTTGCTTTTGCAGTCATAAAACCAGGTCTTTTTTTTGTTTGTTTTGTTTTTTGTTTTTTTTTTTTTGTTTGTTTTTCATTTTTAGAATGATGGTTTCTTTCTGGTATAAGGGTTTTGTGTTTTGCAGTATTTCAGAACATCATTAGAATCTCTCTCCATCCTGAAAATTCATTGTTTGAGTTGTTGGGAGTTTAGTGAACTCTTGACATTATACCAGGCCACGGCTATTACACCATACCAGGCTTTAGTGTCGCATCAGGCTGGTCATCTCCATACACTTGTTGACTTGTCATAAGTTTACCATGTTTTCTTCATAAATCATGTATTTTCCTCACATTACCAGGCTAATGGATTTCATTTCAAAATAAAAATGGGGGAATTGTTCAGAACATGCTAGTCGGTTTGGATCCAACTGATGGTCAAATGCTCTAACAATACAGTATTGTGTGACATCACGTCCTGCAAACGCCTGTTGTCATGGTTGAAGTTCTATAGTTTCAATGAGGATATATTTAAATATATAATACAGATATAATTCTTCTATAATTCCATCTTTGTAATTATTTGTTTTACATTTTTCTTGTCTGTTTTCTCTTGAGGTGTGTGTTCAGACACTGGCTCCTGCCACAACACGTATGGAGAGACGTCGTCGGAGAGCTACAGTTCCCCCTCCAGCCCGCAGCACGACGGCAGGGAGAGCCTGGAGAGCGATGATGAGAAAGGCAAAGGTATGAATGAGGGTTCGCCACTGAAATCCTGGGGGGCCGCTGCCCGTTTCCCTGCTCCAGCACGCCTGCTGCAGCTGAGGAAGGAGGTTGATAATGAGCTGGACTGTGTGTGGTGGGGTAGGATGCCCTGTACAGGGCAGTGGGTCCCAGGGCTGCAGAAGAACTCTTCTAAAATCCAACAGAGTCTGCGTTTCGGACTTTGTGAAACTAAACTCGCTTTTCCTCCATCTTCCTCCATTAGACACGGACAGCCAATCGGATGACTCCAGGAAGTCTGTTGCAGACTCTGTCCTTTTTTGCCCGGTAACAGGAGGGTGCGTGGATGCCTTTCACCCCCTCGTTGCTGTGGAGAAGTCTGGGCCTCACGAGGCCACCCCTCGGGGTCCTGTGCTGGAGCTCCCCCCGCTGCACTTTGGCCACGCCCCTCCATACACAATGCATGCGCGCGCTGATGCCTTAAACCCTGGGGGCTCCCCGCAGGTGCTAGATGCCAAGCTGGGCCCAGACATGATGATGCCACATCCGGTGATCATGCCCACGCAGCCGGCGGCTGTAGACGACGGAGAGAAATGCCCGTCTGACGTCCCTCCTGCTGTCCAGTCTTTCAGCTCCTCGGTCCTGGGGCTCCAGCCAGCTGGCAGTCCTGTCCTGCAGCCTCCTCTGCTACGCTTTAAGGTCACGGGGGGTCAGTCCGGAGCGGAGAGCGGGGCGCTCGGCACTCACCAGGCTCCCGTAGGGGCGATTAGCGTTGTGCAGTGTGGCCCTGCTTATCCCCCAGGGCTGCCTGCAGCCTATGCCAGTGCAGACCCAGTTCTCAGCTCACTTGCTCCTGCAGAGACTCACAGCAAATCCCCGGGACTCACCCTGCCCTCCGCCTTGCCGCCAACCCTCGGCCTGCCCATCTCCTCCACTGGCATGCCTCCCATATGCGCTATGGGCTCTGTGGGCACAGCTTCCCCCAGTCAGGTGCCCTCTCCAGTGGTGCCCACCCACACCCCTGGGCCTGCCCCCAGCCCCATCCCTGCCCTCACGCACAGCACCGCTCAGAGCGACGGCAGCTGCTACATCAACAGCAGCGCCACCAGCAGCAGCCTGTCCCAGCAGCCCGTGGGCTGCCACACCTGCGGTTGCCGCGGCAGCTGTGGCAGTAGCCACGCCCCCGGCTACTACTTCCCCGCACAGATGGCTCCCCGGCAGCTCTTCAACATCTCCCCCGTCTTTCAGCTGACCTCGCTGTGTAACAGCAACTACGTCAGCCAGCTCAGCCCTACCCCACAGAGCAACAACTCCACCCAGCTCCCATTCTACCCGGCAGGCCCCAGTGCGTTTGCGGGTCGGCCTCTGCTCCACCTCCACAGCCAGTCCCACCCTGAGCACGTGCTGGGCTCACAGGCCGCTGCCTTCAGGGTGCAGCAGCTTCCTGCGCTCGGTCGTTTCTACCAGCCCGTCTACAGCGGTGCCGTGGTGCCCGGGCCCAGCAGCGGGGCCACCATCGCCCTCGGCAACGCCGCCGGAGGAGTCAACAAGAAGAATGGCAGCATTTCCTGCTACAACTGTGGAGGCAATGGGCACTACGCACAGGACTGCAAGCATCCACCCATTGATGCTACACAGCAAGGTGAGATGGGCTGAGAACTGCTGCAGTTGGTAGAGGGGGATGAGAAATGTGTCGTTTGTTTGTTTGCTTCAGCAGATCTCCAGCAACACGTGCAAAGAAACGGTGATAAACGGGCATAAAAATGAAAGAATGTAAGTAAGTGATGTCTGAAAAAAGATGCAGATAATTGTATTCGAGAGTGGTAAACTGCTTTGTGAACTCTTCCTTCTTTTTGTATATCAGAGAATTTAAACTGAAATAATTTGATCAGAATCTACATGTGATGTGACCCGTGTGAGTTATATGTCACTTTAGATGCTGAAAGTTGGTAGGTACCATTTTTGGAGTGTGTGTGGTAGAACAGTGAAGACCATTAACAGATTCCATGATGTTTCTACAAAGGGCCCTTCCACGCAGTAGTGATGCGCTGTGAGCAGTAACTTAAACTCGTCTCCTCATTCTACATGCACTAAGACCAAAAGTATGTGGACATCCATCCTAATTATTGAGATGCTACGTTTTAGCTGCACCCGTTATTAACCACGCAAACTCCAAGAGCAGAGTGTTTCTGTTTCTTGCCACATAGCTCCAGCTCTGTCTTCTTCTTCCAGGTGGGTTCCGGCTGAAATATGCCCCTCATTCTGAAGCATTAGACCACAATCCGGACTGAGGGTCAGGGCGTTTGAGCCTGGTTCTCTCCTCCACGGCCTCAGGGTCACCGCAAGGGTTGTGGCCGAAGCGCTGGGGTCATCTGCTGTACATACACGTGACGCTTTTTAAAACGCTTGAAGGTGGCGGCAAGTCGGAGTGTTTTGTGCCTGACGTGTCTTCACTGACGCGGAGAGACGGAACACGATCCTACAAACGAACGACAGCCGACTGGGTGACTTCCACTGAGGACTGGTTCAGGACTGCTCCTGCTTTCTGAATGCAGCGCTTTCTTGAATTTGAGGATTGTGTGAGAAATGGACCATGTGTGGAGCAGGACACAGTCCAGCTCTGAAGGATTTAATGGGTTTGCGGATAGCATCCGTGCTTTTCTTGGTGTGACCCGTTTCTAGTAATGTGAGTATAGAGTGACTTTAGGGTCACTCTGAAGTCGAACGAACAATATTTCAGTTACAGTATATGGTGAAGTACACTTGTCGTCATATCGATTTTTGCATATATTTGAATATATTTAGATTCTTAGAGTTGATGTCAAAGAAAAGTTATGGATATAGTTTTCCACTATTAGGAAAAATTTGCACATATGCAAATTCGGAACTCCCAAAGTTAATAACTTAATTATAATCAAGAGGTTTTAAAACTAACTTTGGATGATTTTCCCCAAAGATTTGTTTTTGTTTTTACTCAGGTCAGCACCAGTTCCTGCCATATGAATTTTAGAGTCCAAAACAGTATCTGTGTTGGCAAAGTGCTGTCCCTCAGCAGGATGTAGCAGGTTTAGGGACATGAAAGCATTTTACACAACTGTAAAAGGCTGTAGTACCATTGTAAACGGTTAAGGGTCAGGGTTAGTTACTGCATATTTAACCTTAGCTTTTACCCCAGCTGTCAAACTGTTCAGTGACGGCTTGTAAACTAATTTTTCTATAATTTCTATATTTGAGATCCCAGGGATCCAGGCTAATTTTTCTTACATGTTTTACAGTAATGGGGAATTATTATTGTTATGAGTCTTTTGTAAACTGTTAAATGTACAGCAGTGGAAAGTTTAGCAAAAGCCTTTTGCCTCCTCGCCTGCTGCACTCTCTCTGAATGTATAAGTCGAGTTTCTCAATAGAAGGAAATTTTGTAGTAATGGTAATATTTAAATAACTAATCTTTTTAGAGCATTTTCCAGTCGATATAATGTGAAATGCATATTGAGCACTCGAGCATCATATCTAAGGTAAATGCTGCTGTACAACTTTCATTTAGTTTTTTATGGTGATGTGCACTATACCAACAAGAAATCCTGAAGGCTTGATATGAAGATAAGTTCATAACCTGTAACAGTAATGCTCCACTCTCCTGTAGTACCATTTTACCACCCATTCAGTATTGCTGTGCAGATAACCCATAGCATAATACTGCCACTAGATGGTGCCAAACGGGCTCCATCCTCCTATGGTAATATGCCTTGCCATGTCCTTCTGTTTTCCTGTCGGTGGCAAGGTGTGTCGTTTTTGTTTTTTCTCCTCTGCATGATGTATAAAAGCTGCAGTGGGTTTGTTTTGGTTGTTTGTTTTTGGTTCTACTCTTGCACTCTGCAGTGCTGTGGCCTTTGTCCCGGCAGCCATTCAGCCCACGTCTTAAACATGTCGGTCATTGATCTGGGCTGTGGTTGCATGTGTGAGGGTTTTAAACGTTTTACATAAAACCGTTCTCCACTTGTTGCACTGATGCAGAACTTGGTTTGGGAATCCTGCATGTTTGGAATATGCGTGGTGGGATCGCAGAACGTTTAGCCATTTTCCAAAACAAGAAGTTAATTATGAGCCATACAGACAGCTGCAGTGTGTCAGCTCCAGAGGGATGTATACCGCCTACAGTGTGTCTCCCAGATTAATCTTGCTCTGAGGGTCTTACTTTCTGTATAGTTCTGTACATTAGAAAACCTGTGGCTCCATATTGTTGAGTGTAGGTCCTATAGACCCACCCCCACCTCCACCATCACAGCCACCATTCCACATCCATCTACACCACAATACCCACCTCCTATTCCACCTCAACCACACCCACCCACTGCATCCAAGCCACACTTCCACCTTTAGCAAATTTATAACTTTCTTAAGAAGACTGTTGCTTATGATAAAACCAGAGTGAAAGGGTGTGGTCCCCAGAACACTGAAGTTCCACCAGTGACTTGGAAAACACACACTGGTTTTTGATGATGGAATGAATGGACACTCCATGGGAGACTATGAGACCATTGTATATAAGAAAGTAAGAACCTGCCACTTGACCTTGTTAAACTTGGAGTTTGAAAAAAATATTGTTCTGTATCAGACAGAAGGTACAGAGTCTACCTTCAATTGTATGTTTACTGTTAACTTTGATACCTTAATGTTATGTATTGAAAAGGTTAAATATATTTCAAGAGTTTGGATTTTATGCAAACTCTTTTTTTCCCCCTAGAATTTAACAGCAATAAATGAATATTTAAAAAAATCTGAGTTTTTTTTTTTTTTGCTCTGTGTTATGTGACAAAACTGTAGTATGTGAATCCATGTCTAATACATTGCACAGGAGCTGTTGTATACCAATACCACAAGAGCAGCTTCCATCAGTCACATTCTCTTGTCATGGCTTTCTGCTGCCTTTCAAAATCCAACTGTTCAACTGTTGTTTTTGATCCTTTTTGCTTCCTCCTTTCTGCCTGCTTCTCTTTTATTACATCCCCATACTTACATGGCACTGGTGGGGTGTGGGTGGGGTGTGGGTGGGGTGTGGGTGGGGTGTGGGTGTGTGTGTGTGTGTGTGTGTGTGTGTGTGTGTGTGTGTGTGTGTGTGTGTGTGTGTGTGTGTGTGT
>JAOYMR010000027.1:9934542-9958187 GCA_025802075.1 Tenebrosternarchus preto
ATACACATGCTGAAAATAGAAGACTAAGTAAAGCTAACCCATTTATTACACTGACTATTTAAGTGATGTTTTCATGTAAGTTTAGAATAATTAAATTATTGAACAGGGGAAAAACCATGTAACGGTATTAATAGATTCTGATACCTCGTAATCTCCAAACCTTAAGCAGAGCTGAAGTTAGTCCATAATTTTAATTTGGACCAGTGTAGTGTGTGTGTTGGGGTTTTGTGGTGGTAAAGTTTTTTCCAGATGTGTGGGCATTATTAAAAGGTAAATAAAGATAACTAAAATGATTAATATACCTCTCCAAGCTTACATAACTCTCCAATGTAGTTTAACATAACACTCCAAGCTGAAAATTGATTTTAAGTCATTAAAACTTAAAACTATGATTACAGTTGTTTTTTTAGGTGAATAGTTGATATTTCATTATGCAAAGTCAATATTTTTTACTAAATTTTTCATGAAGAAATAACTGAAGAAATGTGGCCAGTGACCTTTGATGTCCACGAATATGACCTTGGGTAGATTTGCTCTCTGCAAGCCTTTCAGTTGCTCAGCAGATATGTGAGTCTCACATTCTGCCTCAGTTGCAAGAAACAGGAAACAGTACATTTTGGACACAGGTCCCTCATCAGCAGGTACTTTCTCAATATACACATGGCAGTATAGATGTGTGAAATGGCAGTCCAAAATGAGAGAAACGTCTAAGTGAATAAGTACAAACCTTGAAGAAATACCAAATACAATAAAAATGTGGAAAGAGAATGTGGAAAGTTAACACCAACATTTTCCCTTTGGTGATACATTTGTTGCTGTGGCCCAGTAACTGCAGTTGTGTGATGTACATAAGTTAATAAGTATAGTGAATACATCAAGCTCACTCTTACTGTATAATGTATGACTATTATTTTGAAGTTGTGTGCACAGGCCTCATTGAACTATTCTTGCATGAGTTTTTTTTTTCTCTCAGTACTGTAAGCTACTGGTGAGTATATTTTCTTAAGGATGTGCTTTATAGTATTAAAACCAAGTCTACTTTGCTATGAACAAGTATAAGGTGACTTTGAAGGCTCAAGATGATTCCTTCTTTGTATCATGCAGCCAACGAGGTATTTTATTTCTTTTATTTTAATCCTGTTAATCATTTTAACAGGATTAAAAGAAGAGTCTCAAACTGCTGGAGGGAGTACCTCTTCCAGCTGGCCTGGGATGCCTGGGGATTTCCTAGGAGAAACTGGAGGACATGGCTGAGGAGAGAGACATTTAGGATTCTTGGCTCACCCTTTTGCCACCATGACCCTCAATTGGACCAAGCAGAGAAAAAAATGAAGAACAAAAACAGGGATCAGGTTAATAATAATTAAATATGTGACAAGAAGAACAGATACTGGAACGGGGAGACTCTGCAACAAACAGCCATTGTGCTGCTGCAGGGTCCAGTGTACCTGACAGGAGTCCTTGCCTCCCTCCAAGTAGCCAGCACAGAACATGGAGTTAGTGATCATGCCTGGGTAGGAGTTTTCACAATCCTGCTCAGAGAGAATAGGGACCTCCAGACACTGTAGTTTGTTTCTGTCAGCAGCTGTAATCAGATGAATGTGGATAAACATTAAAACAAAAACGCACTAAGATTACAGTCAGATTTCATTTACAGTTCTATTATATCAGATTCCTTTTACAATTAGGTACTTGCTTTAAATTCACTGACAACCAGTAAATGTTCCAGTGTGAATGTAGATGGCGGTCTGTACTTACTGGGGCTCATGGTGTTGCCCCAGCCGGAGACGGTGCAAATGGTGCTGGCAGGGGGGCAGGATGTGGGCAGTGTCACCGGCTGAACAAGATTTGGTCAGTGTCGCAGGCTCGCTCAACTTGATCAGCATGATGTCATTGTCAATGGTCCAGGAGTTATAATCGGGGTTTTTAATGACCAAGGAAGAGGAGATGAACTGCTCTGTGCCTTCACTGATCTGGATGTTCTGGATGAATGTATTTGCCTTGTTTAGTCAATTCAATTCAGTCTTATGTTTGTGTAATGTAATATTTATCCCATTAATTTCAATTGTGCAAAGAATATTTAACATATATTTAAAATAAAGTATAAATATAAACTCTTATCATTGTATCATACAGATATAAAAGCTATAGTTGATTATTGTTCATCTATAAAGTGTCCCTTGACAGAGAAAGTGATGCACAGGATAGATATTTATAATAAAGTTTGAGTGTTAAATATACAATTCTACATAATTCTCATACACAGCACTATGATTTAAAATTTGTTGCCCACTGTCATTTGTCCGTTCCAAAATATACATTTCTTCTCACATCAGCTTAAACTATCATAAATCTCTCTTTAATAAATACATAATTGTGTAAATCATTAAACAAATAGCTACCATAAAAACCTTCCCCATAGTTCCTGTAAAAGTCAAACATATTCATGACTAGAACATTTAAGAACTTTTAATCATTTTCACACTGCTTTTCATGGTTAAAATAGAATTCACCATAATGGAAGCCCTATGAGAACTAATTTTTCCACTTACTAAATTGTTTAACAAAGGTTGTTTTTATATTTACATGTCATCTCAGAAGAGTATCATTGAATGGGGGAAACAGCACAGTCAATAATAGTCTTAATTGTTTGCACCTGTTGCTCAGATGCTTACAATGTTTATGGCCTTGGGTGGTTTTCCATACGGAGACCTATTGGTCCCACAGCATCTGGCCATGTTCTCATGCTCTTCCTCCATCAGTTTGTTTCATACTTCCATGAAACAAATAGTATAACTGTATGCTCTTAAATAACAATGTACATAAATCATTCCATTCTGAAGCCTAAGACAGCTAGAAGTTTACAGTTTACAGAAGTTTACAACTGTGTCACAACTGAGTCATAGTCACTGAGTCATAGTTCTCTGAGTCATTTCTTCTCAGCATAGTTGTACCCCTAAGAACCAACAATGGAGAGCACCACCTGATTCAACATGGAGGACAAAAATAAATTCATTTGTGAATGCACTGCTGTTATTACCATAACATCAATTAATTCATGTTTTGTATCATTATTGTATTATTAATGTATTATTTTGTCATATGAATATTACATTTATCTTTATGGTATTTACCAGATGCTTTTACCAGATGCAATGGCCTGGTGACACACATAGGAAGAACTAACAGGAGTGAGTTACAGCAGTAATGTCTGGGGAAGACAAGAGACTGAAGGAGCACCTTGGTCCTACAGAGGGGCCGTATCTTCTTCATCACTTTTGTGCCTCCTGCCAGAGGCATGGAAGATCAACAGCATGCAAGACATGGTGCAGCACAGAATTTTTGCCATTCCTAGGATTCTGCTCTTCTGGTCTGAAAGCCATGTTGTTGGAATCACAGACTCAAGAACTCCATTATCACCACTCGGAAGATCTTACTGTTCACTTCCACATGTTCTGTAGTTCTTCTTTTAGTCCCTGATATTTTTTTACATTACTTATATTCCTTCCTCCTTTGACTGACAGTGCACGATGCTTGATCTTACATTGCCACAATTAGTGCCTCCATGTTGCCCTTCTTTCTCTAGCCAATAATTCGATTATTTTATGTCCATGGATAAGAACATTCCATGGAAAGACTTATCTTGCCATGGCACCTCTGATTCTATGGTAACTGCGTAGATTTTCACTTCTCCCATCATTAATCTCTCTGTTATCATGGCATTAATCTCTATTATCAGGTTATGTACCATCTGCTTTCAAGACCATCTGGTTGGTACCCATATTGAAGAAACTCAAACTAGACAGTTTCAGTAATTTCAGAAAATTATATAGACATATATTGATAAAACATGCTAAACAACCTTACTTCATTGTGTTGTGATTGTACTGGTAGTTTACATATTGTTGATGATCCAGATAGTATACACAATGAATGTTCACAGGGATATATTTCTGGTGCAAGCTAGAATCTGAATTCGGTCTCCCTTATCTTATATAAAGGGTGTAGATGCAAAGGGAACACTTTCTATTTGACTGCTGTTTCTTTTGTGTATTTCTGCAGTTTAGCTGCCAATGTTGTATATTTGTAAGTTTCTGGAACTCTGTAAGTTTGCTGACTTCCAGTCAAGTTGTCTTTATGTTGGTTTCCAGCCTCTGTTTCAAAAGAAGGACAGTGGGAGTGGCTTTTGCTTATGGCTTGTAATTTGAAGGCTGGTATGACTACTGCAACCTCATGTACAAATTTGTTTCTGTCATATATACTAGTTGGGATTTTGTTTATTGCTGAATTTATATCTGCTAGAATAATGTAAAATGCTAACTTGTCAAGTTAGGAGAGTCTATAGCAGTGGCTTACACTAGTTAGCTTTATCATCATCTACCATATGTCCAGAGCTGCACCACACAGTCTGTCAACTACACCACAGTAATCTTGCATTAATCCCTTTTGCATTCAGACTGCTGTTTCAAATGCAGCAGGTGTTGTATTGGGGACATGGTATTTCCCATTTATTTTAGCAATTTCCAGCTGTGATTGGAGCCATTGTTTGACAGTGTTGGAGCTCTGTGGAATTAATTGTTTGTCTGTGAGTGAGGATGAAGACGTGCTTCATACACGCTCTCACACACTTCATGTTGCCTCTTTAATTGGGGTTGTTACTATCATAGCCATTAGCTTCATATTGTCCAACCTTTATATCTGTTTTTTTCCAGTAGCCTACTTACTATCATACTGTCCTTGTTACTCAACATTCAGAATCAACTTTGTTCATGTGGGCAACATCCGAGCTGGCATGCCTCTATTTGTTCATTCCCTCGTTTCAGCAGTAAGTGATTTGTAGCATTAGGAATCTTGCCCAAGGTCTCAGCGTTGGTAGTATTTTTTCCACTTCATGACCTGGTGATTAAAACAGATTACACTAAACACTTTTTAACTACTTTAATCAATCAATGTAATACAACAAGTCTTCAATTTTATAAACATTCCTTCATAAAAAAAAATGCTAAATTGTTCTTTATGTTTTGGGGGGAATTTACTGTGCATATATTTTAGTTTCATGGAATCTGACATACTTAAATTCCAAGAATAAGTTTAAAAATGTAGTGCAATATTTTTGTAGTATTATGCAATTTCCCATTAATGAGCTTTGAGTAAAGCGCAAACAAAAAAACTTTCATTTTGAAATATATTGTGGCCGGAAGTTTCCGCTGCTAGCTATTAGGCTCACTACTTGATAATACACATATGAATACGGTGCCATGTATATATATCCCATGTATATGTACAGGTTAGCCATATAGTAAAGTAAACATATTTTAGTGCTGATTTCTCAGCAGGAAAGTATCTACTTTTGTTTGTATTTTCGAAGTACGTAACTTAATTTGGGCTACAGTGTCCTTCACAATTCATCTGCGAAATGCGCCTCACTCTTAGAGCACTCATATCTCATGGACGAGTGGCCCGTCGTATGGGTCTTGGACCCGGGTCTCGAATTAATATGCTTCGGAACATTCTTACGGGTTTGGTTCGGCACGAGAGGATCGAGACTACCCGAGTCCGAGCCGACGAGGTTCAGTTTTATGCTGAAAAGGTAAGACCTATCTAGCATAACTAATGGATGTAGCAAGCTAATGCTAACTTAGCTAGCAACTTGTGTTTGGTCCTGTCAAGCTCAGTATCAAACAAGCCTACAGCAAAAATGCATTCATCCAGCAATATAAAGTGTTGTGTATAAATAATCACGAGTTCGTACGCAAAAACAATCCTAGGTGTTTTACGAATGACATGTTTTCTCACTATGAACTCGTTGTGATGCCGGTCTGTGCCAGAAGAGGGCATTAGAAATATTACTACTCGACAAAGACGACAACTTTCACGTGATATAGTACTAAAAATCAAGGATTTTTTTTTGTTACCAGTATGTCATGTCACTACTGTGTTACTGTCACCAGCATCATTCACATCTGTTTAATTTATACTTTATAATTTACAGTAATAGTTTTCCAGGTTTTAAGTATTATGGGAAGACACATCACCTACGCTGGGTGACATATCCACGAGTCCTGAAACACTGGTTATAGCTTTGTTTAGTCTAAATCGCGTTCTTCCAAATATTTTGAGTAAATCTCGACTAATTTGCAATATTTCTGTGTAGACCGGCTTGTTCTTGAAGTGAATGTTGTTTTTTTCTTTGTGTTTGTTTTGCTAGTTGATAGACTATGCCAAAAAAGGAGTCACTGATGAGAAGGCCAGGAAAATGGCGGATTTTTGGCTCACGGTATGTACTGCCTCTATGAAAACAGATAAATAAATGTATCCATCATAATGTTTTTTAAAGAAATCATCCGATATGCATCTGTCACTTTCAGGAAAAAGATTTGGTTCCAAAGCTTTTTGAAGTTCTTGCTCCAAGGTTTGAAAACCAGTCAGCCGGCTACACGTACATGGCCCGTATTCCCAACCGGGAGAACCTGGACCGCGCATCCATGGCTGTACTGGAGTACAAGGGCAACCCTTTCCCTCCCCTGTTTCCTGTCAGAAATAAGAATGAACTGAACCTGCTTAACCAGCTCCTAAAGGGCTACCGAGAAGAGAAAGAACAACTTGCCATGAAACTTAAGGACTCATAGAAGATTCATTCAACTACTTACCATGTTACATTTAATGTAATAACTTTAATAAACCATATGTGTTTATCTGATTTCCCATGAGTCCTGAGAACACCCTGTGCTGGAACTATTCCAGCTGTTTTTTTTTTTTTTTTTTAATAATTTTTCTGGGTGTCAAAGACAGTGAAGTTACTTTCCAGCTTTTGTGTGTTATGCAAGGGTTCAGACATGTGAAAGATCTGAATGTGGTGGGTAGCTTGATATAGTACCACACCATTCATCTTGCCCACACTTAGGTTGTGTGCTAGGCTTCAATAAGGAAATTAAAGCATTTTTTCTCGATCTGTTAAGTATTTGTGTGACAGAACCCATGGAGATCCAAGTCTTTAAAATCCTTTTTGTAACTCTTTCTTGTAACTTCAAATTTACCTCTAAGAACTTGGAAATATATTTTGAGCATTTGTTGCACTTAAACAGGATTGTGTTGTAAGAGGCAGGAAACAAATACATGTATACACACACACACACACACACACCCCCCAAATGCAGGGTAGGTCAAACCCACACCTGAATGCAATGCCTTAAATTTTAAACATCAGGGTTAAATAATAGGAGATAAAAGTGTAGTGCGTCCTGCTGTCAGCCTCATATGATAAGTTATTGCTCACATTGATCAGTTAGCAGAGCATGATACAGCTTGCTGTATGCATGTCGCATTGTGGTAGGAAAGAATTAATTGCTTAAATGAAAATGCGTATATTGAATGCCTACATTTTGAAAAAGCCATGGTATAGAGAAACAATGCAGAATAGAGTACAGATCTGTGAAAAATCAATTATCCATTCATCCCATAGTAAAACCATTAGAACAAATGAGGCATGTTATTAAATCATCCTAATTTAATTTGGCAAGTATGTACAGCATATTAAAGTCATATAATGAACACTAAAATGCATTTGTTTTAAACAATGCTGCAAATGTGCTCTTTCCTGGATCTTTCTGTTGTGCTCACTCGTGAACCCAAAACATCTAACTTGTCTCTATCATCTTTGCTTTCAAAGGTTTAACATCTATCGGTACATAAACCTTGCAAGTGCTGGGTGGTTCAGGCCACAGCAAAACTGTCAGGCCAAGAGCGCATGGGTTTATGGGAAGTTTAAGTTATAGGAAACATAGTTCAGGTTACAGCACATGCACTGCCAGCTTTGTAGTGTCACAACAGATTTTAGGAAGACCATCATTCTTATATTATCAAGGAACTAAATTTATTCTATTTTATTTATGTCAGATAATCAGCATAAAGAATGTCACAAAGAATAATGCAACATTGCCTAATACACGTGATTTAGTCTATAAAACATTACTAATTATAGCTTTAAAGATATTAGGATCTTAGCAAATTTTGAGCATCTAGGAACTGTTTATACTTATAAAATGTGATGCATATTTTTGTATATTACACCTATGTTCCATACAGGCTGTTTAAAATGTCCATGTAGGGCATAAATATTTATAGCTGTGAGCCCAGTATGGAGCACTCGGGTAAGTGTGGTCCAGCACAGTGTCATTTATGAGTCTTCTGAAATTATCATAGAATATGAATATTTATACATTCCAGAATCAAACAAATGGCTTGCTATTTGGGCTCTCTGTCATGAAAGTTATGCAACAATTCAAGGAACTGTTCATATCTAATATTGTAATTCAAGTATGATTTGTATAGAAAAAAAGCCTACCAAAATAAAACATCTGGTTATAAATCTTATTAGCTTACACCATGTACCAGTCTACCTCGGGATATGCTGATAACGTCTACTGAACAGTCTGGTATTGGAGGAAACATTAAGACTAAAACATGCAGACAAGCACTGATACTCTGCACTGGGATTGTGTTAGAACAGTCCCCTATGCATTCTCACATAGCCATGTGCACAAAGTGTAAGACTCCATATGTCTGTAACTGATTCCAGATTTACATTTCGTATGTTTTCAAATCGCCCTCTAAATCTACTTATTGAGGTAAAATGTTTGCCTCAGAATGCAAACAGATTCAAAACATCCTGTGTGTACTTACAAAAAAATAAAAAATTATGTGTCGACATAACTGAGTTTGAATTGAAAACAAACACAAAAAAGAGAAGTGGGGCTGAAAGTGATTAGCCAGTACTGAGACTCCTACTTCAGTGTGTAGAGGCTGAAAACAGTTATAATGAATGTCTGCAGTAGACTTCCTCATAAGCAGTGAGCTAGATCTTCCCTTTACAAACTATATAATGTGTGCTGTCTAAAATTAGACTACTGGCTCTTAAAACTAGACACAAAGACTGTTTACACTCAAGAAAATATGAAGACACAGCACAGACATGCTTGGTTTACAAATACTGCCTTGGTGTCCACACCTAACTTGCCATTGTACGTCTATATCAGCATAAAGATTCTCCTAAGTGCATCCAATGTGAATAAAAAATATAAACATTGTACTCTTTAAACAATATAGACAGGATACATCCAATTTTTTTTATCAAAATTTGGTGTAAAACATAAAAATGTGCTGTAATCTCAGTTGAAGAACAGCTCTACCACTGGGATCAATGATCTCATGTTTCATTTGATTGACATGCATGAATGCATTACCGGAAAGAAATGAAATGCAATTCCAAACCAGAGACCAAAATCTGAATTTTTTGGACTGTTACATTAAAATTGTTGCATTAAATGTTATTTTGCCATCTGCTATTTCCTGGTTATGGTTAATGCAAGGGTGTGGCTGTGGAGGATCTTAAACTTTGGAAGCAGATATTCTCACCTCTTTGGGCTGTAGCAGGCATTAATCTGCTACATTCAGTTTTTCATTAAAAAAATAAATATTTTGTCCTTCATGCACCATGAACAACTGAAACATGAGATTATTTGCCTAATAGTGTGTCATTATCCTTTTTGGGAGATAAATACTCTGCACAGGTTAAAAATGGCATTACATTTCAAATGCTGGCAGCAGCACCACTTGGAAAATAAAACAATATGTAAACAAACAAGGGCAACAAAAACTTCTAGCACACTCCAAATGCTCTTGACTATTATTTACACTTCTGTGTTTTCACAAAAATCTCAGAATTTAAAATGCTGTATATGAGTTATCATCTGTTCATGTTGCGCTGTGCTGCTTACATCCAACAAGTCTTCTCCAGAATCTCCTCAGTCTGGCTGAAATATTTATTGCTTTTTTTTTATTCAGTTGTGATCTCTGCATTCCTTCTCAACCCATTACAAGCTCCTCAATGACTAACCCTACTACTGCAAGCTTTCACTGCAAGGAACTGGACCTAGAGCTTTGTCTCTGAAACAAAACCTGATACTTAATGTAAGAAAAGTAGAACAGGATGCTCTCATGTGGTCTGCCCTCAGAATCCCAGCACCCCTCACCTCTATTACTGTGCTATGGAGCTCATCCCTTCTTCACCCTGCATGCTAAAATACTCTGTAAAGTGGGACGCTAGTCTGGGAGGGGGTGGAGAGAGGGTGGAGTTGCGTGGAGGTACAGGAGGAGGAGGCGGGCTAAATGTAGATGAGAAGTCAGTTGTCGTGGTGACGATCTTTTGCTCACTGTTCCGAGCCACTTTCTGCTGTCCCTTCCATCCCACTGTCTCATCCATGGTTTTCGTAGGAGCCTGATGAACAGAAACAGTGTTATGAAAGACAAAAAACAAAAGAACTTGTGGAGACTGAACAGCTCAACCAGCATAGACTTTAGAGTTGGTCTCTAATACTAGTTATTATTTGCAGAATTTGAAAAACAGTACAACAGTACGAAACAGTACAACCAAGTTGGTGGTGAGGAATTTTACTTTTTCCAAAAGATCTGTCTAAAAATCCAGTTGTGTAATCAATAATCTTTTAGTTTCTTTGGTCTTTGGTCCTTCTGTATAAAGTATAAAGTGCTTTCTGCAGATCAAGGTCAGGACATCCAACTTAGCCTGTTCTGTCTAGTTTATTTATTGCTGGAGAAGTTCATTCTTTATTATAAGCTTGTGATGCAGTGTCACAGGCTCACAGCAGGTAATAAATGTAATAAGCAAAGCTCAATCCAAACCTGAAGCTTATCACCAACAAAAGCTGCTTCTGAGGGTATCTTAGCAACTGTGCATGCGCTGTTGCTATGAGTGATGCAGCAGCTAGTCAAGCAGCATTACTCATAGTAACAGCATGCATAAGTTAGCTATGCACAGGGACAGAAGGGACATAGTATAATGACCAGACATGCTGCATTAATACATCTGAGAATTATCACCTAAATCCCCATATAAACTGGAGTCAGGAGAAGCTTGTCGTACTAATTGGAAAAACGTTTAAAGGAACCTTAATGGAAATTAAAGTCTTATAACTTTGAGCTATAAGCTTCAATTACTTCCATTAATTTCAATTAAAATGTTTTTGTATACTGCTTTATACATCACAAAGCAGCTTAACAGAAATTTTAACCTACTTTCCATATGTGGTGTTTCCATATTTTTGTCTACCCCATAAATATCAGTAAATCTACTTTGTCACAACATGTACTGAGAAAAAAACACCACAGAAATCAATAAAAATTTGTAACAAAATTTAACAAAAATATCAGAACCTGAAAAAGCTGAAACATTATTAAGGCTAATATTATAATATTTTTGTGGGTCCAGTAAATTAACTATTTTGTTCATATTTGTTTTTTTCATTAGCCCTGGAACCCCTCTTGCCTCTTACTGAGTGGATGGAGAAGAGTTCTGTGAAATTCGGTTGGGAGTCTCCCAAGAAGGAGGTGTTTCCGTAGGCATGGTGTGGGAAGTTCTCAGTTCCCATTCCTTTAGGGCTGGAAAGCAGGATGCCGATCTGAGATGTTCGCACATGGTATGGGAAGTTCTTGTTGGCTGCTGATGGACGAGTGATGGCCTTTAGGAGAGAGAACAGGAAAGCTGTACAAAAGCAGGACAAAACCTCACAATAGTTCCAATCATGAATATTCAAATAGTAGGCGTGGTTTATTATGAAGTAGCTGGCAACCAATGATGCTTTTGATACAGCCTTAATGTTAAATTATGCAACAAATCGTTATTTACTTATTTAACATAGTATGAGTTGGTTATGCTGTTCATGTAAAAGGAAATGAGTATCAACTTAAGTTGAAGAATGATGGGTTTGCAAAGGAATTAATATTTTGAAAAGCCTAGAACTAATTAACCAAGTTAAATTTGGAGGTCAAATGTACAGAGAGCTTACACAGCTGATAGTGCTTTTGTATCTAATGTCTTAAATGCATAACGAGTTAGTCGCTCACGCAGATCAATTCCTTTGAAGAATGAAAAACTACAAGCACAAAAAGCTTAAGTTATATGCATTTTTTCAAACAATGAATATATAATATAATAATTATTATATTTAATATCAAATTATATATATAATAATTTGATATGCTACACAGCTGGATGTTTGTAATGCATGTTATTATATGGATTATGCAAACATTATTTCACATAATTAAACTGGCTTGATCCTGTGCTGTCCAGTCTTCCTAATCTACTGCTCACAGGAGTTAAGCACAGACCATTCTTATACATCTGATCCATGTGAATGAATTTTACTGGACCATGGTATTACTATACACAGAGCTACAGTCCATCTAACAGGAAACATACCAGAAAGACAATGTGTGCATAGAGGTGAATGCCCAGCTGAATCCCGTTCACTATCTTCTCTCTGGCCCAGCGAGAGATACCGAAGTTGGCAATGAGAGCCATGACTGGCACAGCAAAAAACCTGAAAGATGAGTGTACAGAATAAAGAATGTATATCACACAAACAGCACAGAAACCGACAAGTGTGAAATGAATCGGCAACATTAGCGCTTCCTACTGTTCCATTGTTTAGAGGTGACATTCTTAGAATGAAATACAGCACACAAACAACAAGCAAAGAACTACAGCTGGTGTAAATATGGTAGTGTGAGAAAGCAAATGTTTCCCTTCTGTCATTCCATCAGTGGGGTTCATCTTCACTAGGGAGCTCTGGTATGAGCAGTTTAGAAGGTCAGCAGAGCAGTACTTAGCAGTACTTACTAGTAGAGCCGTACTTGCTAGTATATCAGTACTTACTAGGAGCTGTATTTAAACTCACCAGAGAGTGTAGGCAGCAAAGAAGGGGATGTAGAATGGCTGTTTTTCTGGAAAATGCTTAAGGGACACCAGCACTGCATAGCAGAACCACACATATGCCAGGAGCTGTAGGCCCATTAACCCATAGCCAGCAGGACTGTCATAAGCATACAGTACTTCACCTGGGTCAAAGAACTACACACACACACACACACACACACATACACACAGAAGGATGCCCACCCCCCCTTTGAGTCTTGGTTCCTCTCAAGGTTTCTTCTTTATGCTGTTAGGGAGTTTTTCTTGTGTAGAGAGCATTTCAGAGGTATCATTTCAGAGGTATCATTTCTGGCATGCAATGTGGTCTCCGATATTCTTTCTTTGTTTCATTATTTTGTTTTTCATTGTCTTATTGTTTATTATGCAGAATTGAGGATGTGTCCGTTTTGATCAAATTTGCTCCAAAGTTGTGCCGCGAATCTGTAAGGACTTCGAGCCCGACGGGCCAACGTGGTCTCACATGCGCACAAGCATGGACAACAGTTTGGGTCCCAACCCTGTCGTCGTCATTAATCCATTTCATGTCTATTTCTGATGTTGTTTGCTGGGTTACTTTAAACTTTGAGGTGTCTATCTCTCATTATGTTTATCAGTAGTATAGGTGAACTTTAAGTTTAACTCCAGTAAAGTGTCTTTGGTACTATCCTGGGTCGGGTTTCACGTGATTCATTGTTTACTAACATGCTCGTATAATCAAGTTACTCTCTCTGCATAATTTCTTCTCTCTTAGCCAACAGACAACAAATGTTGTAAAAAGCACTATATAATTAATGTCTATATAAATAATAAAGCAAATCTGATTCAACAGTTGTTTTTTGTTTTTTTTAATTAAATTATTTTTTTTTCTTTATTTTTAATTTAAAAGCCTTTGAATTTCTTGCACTATTTTTAAAAATTGAACATATGTATCTGAATTTAAAATATATATGTTTCACAATTATAACTGCATTTTGAAATGTGATTTCATGTTTCAGTAGAGTATAAATATGATGTGAAGGGCAACAGGCCAAAAACCCTTTGACATTCATCAACACAGTAAGAGTACAAAATACACAAAAGGAAACTGAACACAAATGTTGCTGATCTGAAACTGACAACTCTCCATTGGTCCAACACTAGTAATAATGAAACAACATGCTTCAGACTGCATTTGTGATTAACCGATCTGGAAGAGAAGTGTTCTTTACCCGCAGGCACAGCGAGGGTGATGGTTTGAGAGCCAAGACAAGGACTATGGTTAGACAGCTGAAGGAACTGGGATCATCTAGTCTCCACAACTCCAATTTTTGCACATCTTTTCCCAGCAGGCCAATTATTCTGAAAGTTACTTCACTATTTGCACTACAATCATAAGCATTAGCACAGTAATCTCTTTAAATTCTGTATCCAAAATGTGTCGTTTTTTTTTTTTTAAGCACAAAGACGTTTGGATATAACGATGCTTCTGTAGGCTACAGTCAATACATCAGGTGTATATCTATGGTAGAAAAATAACCTGAAGTAAAGGTAGTCCAGATATTCTCGGTTATTGCCATGACAACTGGTTATTGAAGCCTCACACTGACTTATGTCATGTTAATAAGTGATCATTTCACCAGACAGAAAAATAATATTTCTTACCTCAGCTTCATAGATGAACAGGATAATATAGGTAATTGTGTAGACAGTCATGTAGATGGACAGCTTGACAGAGCCACTATGACTTATTCTTGCTCTAAATGACAAACGTTATGTTAATGTGCATGTTGATCCCAGAAGCATCAAATGTGACACTGCAGTGTGCTTTACTATGCCATGCATACTCTAGTGATGTTACTTAACTCAGAATAGATATGTGAATACAACATCCCCTAACAACCTTATTCAGCAACAAACTAACTGCCGTTAAAACTATGCAGAGAGAAAGTAAAGCATGCTACTGTCTGGACAAGGATAGATATACACTCATTTTTTACCAGACTAAATATGTGATTGTGTGATTGCAGGTTTTTTTGTGCTGTGTGCTACATTGCACGCATTGGTCAGATATTAACACGTGCAAATGCTCTCAATAAGAAAGATAAGTGAGGAGATAGAGGTAAAAAGAAATTTTAAAATGCAATTATTAGAAATGCAATTTTCTTGTGAGAAATTTTTTTAAATGTTTAAATGTCTTATTTAAATGTTTTTTTACTCTTGATTGTTGAAATGAGTGGTGTCACCATGGCCTGATCCAAAGAAAGTTGTAGATGCATATGAGTCTGGGAAAGGAAGATCTCAAAGAGATCTAAAAAGATCTTAAGATATAAAAAGATCTAAAAAAAAATCTCAAAACAATTAAATATCACCCATTGCACTGTCTGGAAAAAAATGTAAAGTCGAAAACATTTAAAACAACTGCCAACATGATCAGGTCAGGCCATCCTTGCAAGTTCATCCCAAGAGCAGACTGCATAAAGAAGTCTCCAACAATCCAAAAATGTCATCATTTGAGGTAGCTCTTGCCACAGCTGATGTGAAAGTGCATGCATCTACCATCAGAAAAAAACTGCAAAAGTTTGCCCTGATGTCCACAAAAAACATCAGGGCAAGACTAAAGCTTGCCAGAAAACATCTAGACAAAGACCAGTACTTCTGTAACAATGTACTTTGGAGAAACGAATCCAAAGTTTAATCATTTGGGCACAGTAACAAAATACATGTTTGGTGCAAACATGTAACATGAAACAAAGCATTTGAGCACAAGAACTGTTAAGTATGGAAGTGGAAATGTCATGGTTTTGGGCTGCCATGCTTCAGTATGAATTCTTTACTGTATCAGAGGGTGTTTGAGGAAAAAGTGAGACCATCAATCCATTCAAGGCTTCAATTCAAAGGCTTTTAACACTGAAGCTGGACCAGGGGTGGACCATATAACAAGGACCCAAAACATTCCAGTAAATCCACCAAGGATTGGCTCAAAAGAAAGAAACAAAGAGATCTGGAATGACCAAATCAAAGCCCTGTTCTTAATCCTGTCGAGATACTGTGGGGTGATTTGAAATGGGCTGTGCATGCAAAAAATGCCTCAAAGAATCTGCATGGAGGAGTGGGAAAAACTTTCTTTCAGTTAATATCAGAGACTGGTAGATGGTTATAGGAAACATCTAATTGATGTTTTTTTCTGCCAAAAGGGGAAATAACAGGTTTTAGGGCATAGTGTGTCCTTTTTAAGTAAAACAATCATATTTTCATTGTTTTTGCAATGATTATGCAATTACCTTTATCTATAGATATTGTATAGCTAAATATACATACACTCGCAAAACACAATATCCAGTTGCATTTCTTATTGACAGCATGTGCACATGTTAATATGTGACCACTGAATGCAATGTAGCAATCTCTCAGCACAAAAACCCTGCAATCACACAATTAGATTAAATCATGAGTTAAATAAATGTTAAGGTAATCAACAATGACACCACCCTGGAGCCCTGGGTGCACGTGTCTGTTTTTGTTAGTTAGATTAATTTTTGGAACACATGAGGAGAAGGCTGGGTCCTTACCGTGTGACAGTGAAGCCCTTCCCCAAGAGAATCAACATCAGGAGAAAGACCAGGAAGCTAACAGAAAAGAGCAGTTTCCCTACAAAGAGAGAGAGAGAGAGAGAGAGAGAGAGAGAGAGAGAAATGCTTCTTTACTAATTATTCTTTAAAAAAAAGTGAAGTCTCATACCTTATTCAAGCTGTGGTATTTCAACAATATCCAGTTGCATTTCTTATTGACAGCATGTGCTCTTTTATAAATGGGAAACACATACCACACTAATGTAAATTTTGTTCAACTTTATTTCTGTGGATGCACCAACAGCTGCACCAACAGCAAGTAAAAAAAAATCTAGTGTGATATTAGGACCTAAACATGAACACGAGTTTGAGTCCCAGCCTCCCAAACCTGACTATGGTTCCAAGGGAAGGCCTGACTATGGTTCCAAGCTTTATCTTGGAGCAAATGAACCCTCAGTGGCCTGCTTAGCGGCTTTAGCGTAATTTTCTTTAGTGCACTTTTTTTCAGTAGCTTTTGCGCACTAGAGGTGAGGGCCAGTTACGTCAGCTAAATGTAATACCTGTTTAGCATTTCTATAAATTTTATATTTCAGAGGCACACAAATATTTATGCAGAAACCTTTTCAGTCATGAACACCCCTGAGCTGCCTTCAGATATTGTGTTTTTGAAAAAAAAATGGGCTTTTCTCAATATCAGATTTGTTGTAGATGGCAAGGTGAAAATTGCATCATAATCCATCTTCTGAGCTATAGGGAAGTTAAACAATCCCTGTCCACATCAAATGGCAAAATGGCAAAAAAGAAACTTTTGCAGAATGGCTTGGCACCTAAAAAGGCAGGTCCCTCATTTATAAAACTTTTTATTATTTAGATTACAAGATAAACTCTAATTCTTCGATTACGGCAAGCAATGTTGCAGTTTTACATCCCCAAAGGTCTCTGAAAGGGCTCCAGTGCTGTTATCTTTAAAAAGGAGGGTGCTCCAAATGCTAAATTAAGGGCTAGCAATACACACAGTGACACAGTTCTTTGTGTTAAAGATCTAATTTTCTCTGTGCAGTGGGATCACAGCAGGAAGGTAGAGTTTTCTTATAGAACAGAGAACAGCACATTAATAAAGTAAAAATCTCCATCAGGTTGTTATAGCCTGTATATAATAGTATACATCGTATGTTAAAAATAGTCACACTTCACATGTGATGCACAAACTATTCATGTGATTCCGATAATAAAATGAGAAATGTTATTCACACAACTGACTAATGTGATTCATGCCTCTTTACATTTTGTAAATGAAGATGTTTTATAGAGTAAAATGCTTCTTTAAATGAAAGAACATGCCTTTAAATTGAATAATAAAAATGTTGGTAATGTCAGTCTAATGCACCCAGCTCTGCATGTTGTTCAAAATGGACCTTTTTTATTCAGAAGCCTTTGTTCTCCTGTTTTAAATCCTAATGTTAAATGTAAGATCTTTTTGCTCAAACGGATTCGGTAGACTAACAGACAGCATTCAGTACCACCCTCCTTTATACTAAAAGGAAAGAAACCAATTGTGTCTGCGCAAAAAACTGAAATCTGCCCCCAGAGATAAATTACATCCTTCTTAGCCCAATGCACCAGTCAGAATAATTAAAGCTCAATTATTCTCAACAGTGCAACAGTGTAACAGTCAACCTTTATGTGGAATAGAAATCACAGAAGTCTTTGCTACATGAAGTAGGGTTTTGGCTTGCCTTTTGGTGATAAAATTATGGAATTATTGAAAATTATGGGAAAACCCAAAAGAAATACTGAAGGCTTAATCTGAACAGACATCTAGGTTCTTCCTCTCCACCACCAAGCTTCTCACCGACATGAGAAAAAGACCAGCAGCTCAGACTGGATCTGGGAAAGCGAGTTTAGGGACTAACAGCGCAATAACAGTGCAGATCAGATCAGTGCAATCAAATTACAGGTGCCATACCTTATAATGCTAAACTTTATGTAATAAAATATTGACAGTATCATCGAAGCACTGCAAATGTTCTGTGATCCGATGGTGAACACTTACTGCACGTATGGTTCCATATTGAATGCAATGAACAGAAATGATTGCATGTTAACATTGTTTATTGCTCCACATTCTTTTATGCTGTGGTAGCTGAGTTACCAGAGGAGTGGTGCATGAGAGAAATGTGCATGGCAGATGTGGATGAGCTTGTCATGTACATAGAGACTTTGGTTTGGAGTGGATACTTTGGGCACAGCTGATAACACGGATAGATGGAAAATTAATTCAGTTTCGGTCCAGAATATGTCCACATTCAACACTCCTGACTCAGTGCAGACTCCTATTTTTGTTTTTGGGATCCACAGTCGGTACATTGTCCCCACATATTCTTCCCAGGGGTGTTCACACAGCTATGTAAATTGACGAATGTGCAAACTGCAGAACTGCTTCACTCACCGAGTATCTTCAGACTGCCATTCCCCAGTCCATCTCTGGCATACAGACCCCAGTAGATACAGAAGAAGAGCAGACTGAGAACTAAGAGGAAGAAAAATGAGACAAGCAAGGCAAGCAGTGAATACCAGAGATGTCATGGGTGGGAGAACAGAGGAACTTAATAATACAAAGAGTAAAAGAGACTTGATGGATGGTTCTCTGTCCTAGGTGTTCTCCCCTCTTCCCTCCCTGTGCCTGATGCAGTCCTCCAGGGGGCTGAGGTTTCCCATTTAGAGTACACAGTGCACAATTGGCTGCCACTTCTCACCAGTGTGTTGACTGGTTGTAAAAGTATTGTGCTGTAAAGCATTGTTGGGTACTGATAAATCCAATAAAGAAGTATCTCATTTATTTCAGAGAAACAGGGAATGTAGATCAGATGAAAGAAATAGGTTAGATGAAAGAAACAGGGAAGTTAGATCAGGTCACAGACAATAGAGTTAAGAATGTAACAGTATGAAATACAGGTCTCATTTCCTTACCCTCTACACCCGTTGCAGTCATAAACATCTTATAGGTTGTATGGAGCAATTGTCTTCCTTTCAAATGATCTAAATGTATTGCAAAGACAGAGAGAGAGAGAGAGAGAGAGAGAGAGAGATACAGAAAAAGAGACAACAATCTTCTTAAAGAACCACAAATACCACAACATTCCATTTTTAATACTATAAGATAATTTTTTTAAAATGTTATAAGAAGTTTTATTTAGTTTTATCGAAGTTTTCAGCCAATCTGGCAGGTTTTTCAAAATCATGTTTACTATTTATTTTCCGAAAGTCATGAGAATTGGTTCATGTGCACAGACATGAATAATAAATTACCGCACTCTGTAATGAATAATTCAGTAAGGAAATATAAACTCACATGCAAAGTAGCAGGAAAGAGTGAACACTGTTGCAAATATTACCAAGAAAGTAATGTCTGTTTCCAAAATTCCTAATGCAGACAAAAGTAAGAGGGAGAGATGTGTGAGAGGGACTAACGCAATACACGGGTCACATACTGTCTCCATACGTCTCCATACTTGACCTGATTCATTGTTCACATATCATACTTATATCATAGTTTTAGTCTCCATATTTGAGTTGAATCCATGTTATCACACACAAATCTTTTATGGCACACAGAAGCTAAGAATTCAAAGAATTAATCTGAAAATAAATGAACTGAAATAACATAATAGTATATTAATGTTAAAAAGAGGAAAACGTCAAATCAATGACATTTTTGTTATAATCATTTTGTTACAATTCATCACGCTTAAAATATATCAACTTAAGCCTTACATAATCAGATCTTACCAAACTCATCTGCAGAGAAATGTTGCGTCCAGAAAGACTGTCCATTAGTCAGTTTCATCTCATACTCCAGCTGCAACCCGCCTCCCTGTGCACGAGTGTGTATGTTTCAGACAGAAACAGAAGAAAGCAGTAAGACTGAACTATAGATCACTTCAAAGCACCAAATCTAATTTTAGAGATGATTTGAGGTGAGCTTCAGGAACCAGAACCTATGCTGTGATTGTGCTTGGCAGTGTAAATTCTTCTGGCCACATTGAAAGTATTTAAATGCAAAGTTACAAGAGCACAAAATCAATGGAGTAGAGATGTAGTGAATCTGAAAAAAACACAGGAGCATTTAAATCACCTGACATCACCATACGCACTTAAATAACCTCACACCACCCATATCACCATAAGCTGTGTGCAAACAGGCAAAGCTGATTTGATTTAAATGCTAATGCACACTATTCTGTTTATTTTTGCAGTACATTTTAAAATAACCTTAAGGTCTTTAGACAGACAGACAGATAGATAGACAGACAGATAGACAGACAGGAGTGGCGCAGGTGAGATGGGTTAGTAGCCCAACGGCCAGGTTCTTTGTGATGGCAATCTCAGCCAAGCTGAAAGCACACCACTACCAAACACAGAACAGTTAGGACCTAAAGCACAGGAGCCCATGACCCCACCAGGGGGAGCCCATGAGCCCTTAACCAGACTTCAGCCTCCATGGATGGAACAGGATGAGTACTTACAGGCTTTCACAAGTGAAGCTGATCAATGAGCTTCAGTGTTCTCACAGCACAGTGGCACATACACTGGCATGTCACTGATGTCATCACACTGATGCATGAGAGAGTATGAAGGCCACATATGTGAATAAAGGCCCAGGGCGCATGATGAGGACTATGAGGGAACTGCTTTCTGCTGTCAGAGATGAGATGTATGGAAGAGGGACGTGATGTGTGGAGCCAAGAACCATGTATGGAACAGGCATGATGTATGGGACAGAAACATGATGTGGGACAGAGTTGACGTGTATGGGACAGAAACGTGACGAGGGACAGAGTTGACGTGTATGGGACAGAAACGTGACGAGGGACAGAGTTGACGTGCATAGGACAGAAACGTAACGAGGGACAGAGTTGATGTGCATGGGACAGAAACGTGACGTGGGACAGAGTTGACATGTATGGGACAGAAACATGACGAGGGACAGAGTTGACACACTATTCCAATTCACACTGCATGAGACACAGCGTGCAGGGCAGAGACATGGCGTGTGGAACAGAGACACAATTTATGGAACAAATCTATATAAAGATATATATAAAACATCTATATAAAGAAACACAAGCCCATCTTAATTCACCATTTCAAACATACTCATGCACGTTTAGCTGTGAATTAAATAATGGGCCCTCTCCATCACTAGCATACATGAAATGCATGTATGTGCAGACCTGAGGTGCAAAAGATAATGGTAAAGGCAAAAGACCTTGTACAAATCTATGGGCATCTGTGTTTGTATCAACCAGTTATCACTACAGGGCTATTCAGACCCAATTTTTAAAAACACGCAACATAACAAAAGTCCACAAATCTACAATACAGAATAATCATTTGCTGTATTTATTATTAATCAAAAACATAATGTACAAAAGCTCTATGTGTGAGAGTAATTTGGGATTAAGAAACTATGGAGAGAAAAAATCATGAAAAATAGAAACAGAATGAGTAGGCAAAAGGAGGAGAAAAGAGGAGAAAGAATCTAGTCTGAAGAAACCTTAAAAGATTTTCCAATAGAAAAAGAAAGGGGTTGTAACCCCATTACAGCACATTCCCACTACAGGGATGTTTTGCTTCAGCTCTCTAGTGTTGCCTCCCAAAATAAAGCACAGTTCCCATCCCGGGCCTTTTTGAACAAAGGCATAGTCACTTACATGCTGGGTACTCCCATCAAACCTGCTGGCTGGTTCAATATGGCTGCTTGCTTTAATATGGTTCTGTGGTTCTGTCTGTCTGGAATAATATGGCTGGCTGCCTCCTCAAAACTTTCTTGGCCCTGGTCTTCTCTTAACAACATATGCTCCCTAAACTCCTACAATTGTTCTAAGACTGCTTACATTATCTTCTCACAAGCTTGCAATCACCACATCACTGCTAATTTACAGCTGAATCAGATCAAACTGTGGTTATAGCATTACCCGTCCTGTGTTCACCAGGTCTGTAAACAGGTCTCCAGTGGTTGCTATGCCTCATGTTATGTCTCTGTGAATCGCCAGCACTTCCAACTCTGCACACTCTGCCCACCCAGGCAATTCTGTCCACACTGCCAGCTCTGCCCACTTGGCCAGTCCTGTCTACTTTGCCAGCCATCCCACCCTTCCTATCTCACCTTACCCTCCCAACTCTGCCCACCCTGCAAGCCCTGCCATCTCTGCTAATCTTCTACCAATTCTGTCCACTCTGCCAGTCTTTGCCAACTCCAATACTTCTGTCCACTGCCAACCCTGCTCACTTTCCCAAGACTTCCAGTCTGCCAATCCTGCCAACTCTAACGATCTTTGCCAACTCTACCAACCATGAAATGGCTTTTGGTGACTTTGTCGTATTGCATTTCTACTAGTGTGTAAAAAGGGCTATGAAATTAAATGCTGGAGTAGAAGAGAGCTTAATTGGTAGTAACAAAATAGGTGAAGAAAATACTAGTACTTATATAGAGCCTCTGTTTTCAAAGCTATTAAAATTGGTAATATTTTTAGATTCTCTGCCAGTTTCTTTGACCCAGATTTCCAACAGCGATTCACTGTTGTTACTGCTATTTACTCCAAGACTAGACTTAATCCATGTCCAGCAAACTGGCCCTTTAATTAAATAGTCTGTAATTATGGCATTATACTGTATTCTCCATTAAGATTCTTTGGAAGCTTTTTGCCTTCAGTTTTATCTGCACTGAGTGAGATTCTCAGTGGGATTTGGGTTGGGTGACTGGTCAAAGAGAACATTCCAGTAATTGGCCATATAAATGCAATTTTGTCTTGAGTTGTGTCTTCAGAGTCACTGTCTTCCTACCTAGTGAAGCGCTAACTTTATTAGAAAATAATAACATTGGCTTACAAGTCAGGTTACATGGTTCAGCTGTTACAACTTTATCATGTTAAAGCGTTTAATTATTTCCTTTCCAATGATGGTTGGAGTGCTTAAAAACCCTCTAAAATCTTAATGTTAATCTTAATCTGTAATTCTGGCCTGTGTTGGGGTACACAGCCAAAATGACTCGTATCATTCCTCGAACACTTATGCATTGTATATTTTATGTAATGATTTTTTAAATTTGCAGTAAGCTTTGTGCCAAATTCAGACGATCAATACTCACGCCACACTTGCTGAGGGCAATGTACCACCATCTCTCTCTGACAGAACGAAAACTGCGTCCTCCCACACAGCTCAGCATTTCTTCATCACCTTCTCCTTCCACCTGAGACAGAGACAATTACACACTCATCCCCACATCCCCACCTGAGACAGAGACAATTACACACTCATCCCTA
>JAOYMR010000027.1:9979124-10014140 GCA_025802075.1 Tenebrosternarchus preto
CTTGCATAGGCAGCATGTCTGTGTGTGTCTGAATCTAACTGTTTAGGCACGATTGTAACACCTTAGGACAAAGAGTGCTATATAAAATCAGTTTTGTATTTGGCTGATCCACTAAAAATGAAGAGGAAGGTCAGTGATGACCAGAATCAGGCAGTACAGTAACTGCAGTAACCGAATGCAGTAACAGATCTATACAAGGCAGCAGACATCGCTGTCTGTTGTGGGCGTCTACAACATCTCCACAGGTTTAGATTTTTTTTCCCCCCTAGCAAAGCAACGCTGAAAAGGCAAAGTGGTAATATTTCATGTTAAAGGATGTGCATGTTGATGCTGGCTTGCATTATAATGTGCTGCAGCTGGCGTGAGCAGAAATGCAAGGAGCAGAATAATGGAATATAGAACTCAGTGAGCATCCAACACCGTCGCTCATCTTCCCTTCCATCTACTTACTGCTGCTTCAGTTCTCTAGTATAAAATTGCATTATTGCAGTTTTACTCCTTGATCTATTGTATCCTTGCACAGTGATTGCAGTAAGCCTTCAGTTCTCATTCTTAAAACCTACTCTCTTTTCTGCTCCTGTAGTCAGTTTTTTCCCTCCAGAATAAGCAGTTTGTGCCTTTCTTAAATCTTGAAAAAAATATTTAAAGTGTGCGTTTATTGTTTGGGGGCAGCATTTAAAACACCCTCTAATAAGCCGGTCTCTCTTCTTCCTTACTGGTCCTTTCGAACAGCCTGGCAGGATCTCCCTCAACACCCGAAGCCCCACGATTGGTCCTTTCCAGCTTACGGTGTTTACGCATCTCTGGAGGAGGATCTTTCATGGTGAAGATGTCTCTGATTCGCTCCAGGCAGACGTTGGAGGCCTCCTGGGTCTCTTTGGACAGCTGCGATAGGCTAAGGAAGCCATGTGGGAGGTCATCCACCACGCACAGGGTCACAGGCTGCTCCACATTCTGCAGGCGCTTGGCAAACATCACAGAGTCGTCCAGCATGGGGTCCAGAGCACACGCCTGGAGGTATTACACGCATCAGTGCATTTAGGAAGACAATCAATCATTTTTACATTTCCAATGCATGTTAATTTTTTTTCCCTGACATTAGTGTCAACATTTTCTCCAACATACTGTAGATTGGTATAGTAAAACAGCAAACCTGTATTATCACCTGGATAATTAGGTGATACCTAGGTCACAGACAAACACACCCGAGAAGGACATGCATGGCTTTAGCACCGCACACCCACATTGAATGTCAATTTAAAAAAAATGTCCTCACATTGTGGGTCAAAAATCATGAACTGTATAAGATCAGCATGTGGGACAAGGCATCATCCAACATACAAATATATTTGAGGTAAAAAGTTCATGAACTGTTTGAGTTATCCAAGTTTCCCTATGCATATGTGGTCTGGTCTTTATCCAGGTCACAGTAATAATAATAAAGAATGGCTCATATTAAAGCCTTATTTCACAAACACATACAGCACTTTACTGTTACATCTCTATTGGACAAATGATGCAAACAGCAGAGATCATTGGAGAAAAAAAAAAAGTCATTTAGTGGCTAGTGAGGCCTCCTTTATTGGCAATAACCATCCAAGCTCATTCTGTAGCCACTGCTCAGTCCAGGTGTTTAGTCATTTTCCTCTATTGCAAAACTGCTTCAGTTCATGTATATTTTGGGGACATCTGGAAGAACACATTCACAAGATTCTGAGGAGGCAGGCCACTCAAAAAGTCATTGAATATGACCCATTTTGAAGATTCTGAGAAGACGGTCCATGCAAAAGAGGAACTGAACATTACCCATTCAGAGGTTCTAAGTCACTACAAATTTGGTCATTTTCTCCTGCCTTTCTTGTTAATGTCCTACTGGATTCTAGATCAAGCGTCATGGTGCATGACCCACACTCTGGACATTTAGATCACGGATGCCTTGATGCTCAGCATTTGCAAGCCACTCATGCCCTGATGCAGCAAGAAGCACCACCCTCCTGCCCCCAGCATCCAGCCTTCCATACCACGCCATCCCCATCACCCCTACACCCCTCCCAACAATGACACTCGACCCACCCACGGTCTTACCACTATGTGTATTGGAGGCAGTCCCCTCAGCATCCGGTCTGGAGCCAGAAGGGGGGACATGTAGGGGTTTCTGAAGATGGGTGAGGGGTCCATCTTCACCTGTGCGTGTTGCTCAGAGCGGAGGGGCTCAAAACCAGCCGGAAACTCACATGGTGTTTGGGACCCGTGCTCACGCTCAGGGGGAGGTATGGCCACGGATGAGATGGAATCCCACACTGTGGGATCCACTTCCTTAGAGAGGAAAAAACTTGTATCCTCCAACTAGGAGAGGAAGTCACACACACATGCATTCATACACACAGTTATTGAGTTATTGAGTATGGATAACAGCTACAGACATAAGAAGCTTTCCTTTATTTGACTACCTGAAATGCTACTTCAAGGCTGCTGTCACAGATTCATTTTGAATGACAGCAGTAGTGAAACATACTGAGAGCAATTCGTGGTCATGTATACTAAAAACACTGACCATAGCTCCACAGGACAAGTACTAAATATCCTGACCTTAGCTCCAGTCATGGGTACTAAAAACACTGACCTTAGCTCCACAGTCAGGAGTACTGAAACTTTCTGGCAGTAGCTCTGCTTTCCTGAACAATAAAACATACCGACAGCTCTGTATTTGTGGGTGAGTGAAGTTCAGTAGGTACCTCACTCTCAGCAGGTGGGGTGGAACCAAGGATGGGATGCTGGTGGGCCAAGAGGGTGGTGGTGTGATTGGAGATGGTGGTGGTGTGGTCGGAGACTGTCGTGGCATGGTCAGATGTAGGGCTGTTCGCCCATTCCTGAACACTACATTCCTGGCTGTTTGCGGTAGGCTGGCTGTGGGTCACCAGGCCTTCACAAGTGTGGCTCTTCAGAGAGTCACTCCTGACTGAGAACTCGGAGGAACATTCTGGAAGTGGAGGGTCGGAGCGGGAGGACGCCAGCGTGCCCTCTGACACGCTCTGCCTCACGGTCTCTGCAGGAAAGGGGGCAGTGAAGGATGGAGTCTGTCAACATGCATTTTACTACTGTAGTAATGAAGATAAACTTAATGGTCATAAAGTTTAAAGCTAGATGCAGGGCCTGAAAAAGTGTTACATAAAACGATGGTTCACAGGGACCAAAGTCAGCCTCAAAACCTCATTTAGAAAATTGCTGAGAGCATCAGTGCTGTTTTTATGCACTAGGAACACTGACGTGATGTTTCGTAAATGTGTATAAGCACTGCAGAGGGCCTCCATAGCACACTGGTACCAGAATCACCAGAGTTCAGGAGCATTAGCCTTGGCTGGGTGGAGATCACAGCGCTAACAGCCACCTCTCTTACAGCAGGGGGGAGAAGGACAAATGAGGGTAAAGGAGGCAATCCTCCCAGGATATTACTGGGGAACAAGCACAACACTCCCCTACACACACACACACACACACACACACACACACAGACCTGCACTTGGCCTGGTGGACTCTAGGATGGAGTGGATCCAGTTGGAGGCTCCCTGCTTTAGATCTCTGAACAGCAGTGCTGTGTCTCTCCGCACCAGCTCAAGAGGGCTGACCTTCTCCGCTCGCTCCTCCTCCTGCGAGTCCATACCTACAGAGGTGCGCGCGTACACACGCACACACACACACTATAGCATATGTGCCTACCACAACCGCTGCATGACAAAATGTACAACAATGAATGTGATGTGATATTGGCAGATATGTATTACGTAAGTCACACTAGATAAGAGGCTCTGACAAATGGGGAAGTGGATGAGAGCTGCGTGTGTGTGTGTGTGTGTGTGTGTGAGAGAGAGAGAGAGAGACCTGCGTAGGCTTTGAGGCAGCGGGAGAGGACACTGAGAGGCAGCAAAGGGTCCATGAGGCTGAGGAGGCGGGATGGCGAGGCGTGCGTGGCGAGCAGGGTAGCTGGGTAGGCGGCCATGATGCCGTCTGGCAGGCGAACTCCGTGAGCCATTGCCCTCATCGACACGGTGACACACAGGTTCCCCCCCGCACTGTCACCTGCCAAACACACACGTTCTCCTGTCCAGCCTAAGGGAGATAGAGAGAAAGAGAGATAGAGAGAGAAACAGAGAGAGAAATAACGATAGAGAGAGAGAGAGAAACAGAGAGGGAGAGACAGTCAGACAGAAGGGAAGACACACCAAAACAAGAGTAAACTGATGTGATACTGTTGGATTCATTTCATTGGCATAAATGAACTCATCAAGCTTGTGGAAAAGAACAGTGGATGATGGATAGAGCAGATAATTCTGTCTGAAGGCTGGCACTTCTTGTCCTCTCTGCAGCAGAGATTTAAAACCCTTGTGTCTGCGTGTGTAGTAGCAGCATACATGTAGAATATACAGACGTTCTCCATCCAGTGGAGCAGCCCTGACTCTAGAACACGGACACGCTTGCCCAATCTAAACCTCTGTTCCACTCCGGACCGACACACACGTGGAATTAAATGCACACATTCCCAGAAACTTCCACAAGGCCGATGTGCTGAAGTGTCTAAAGCCCCATTCAGACATGCACGGAAACCCTGACCTTTCTCAGAAATGACCCCTTCCGTTACCCCTTCATCTAAGGCTGTGAAGGGGTAATGCACTGCTTAGACAAGCTCCAGCAGACTTTGCAGAATTACCTGAAAACAGATGTGATGCCATAAATAGGAATGATTCATCACATTTAATTTTTTTTTTTTTAATTTAATTAGCACGTTAGCATATGCCATGGGATGATGTGTGGTGAATCGTGTTATAATTTTTGATTGTGTGTCTAACTGGTCTTCGAGGGTAACCGGCGTTTCTGCGTCTGAGGGCCGGTGGTGGTGTCATATTTTGGAGTCAACTGTTACCATGGAAACAAGTCGAGACGAAGTGTTCTAGCACCCTTTACATGCTTGCAGCTACGTGACCTTGCAGATTCAACGCGATGGCGTTAACCACTTCAGTAAGCATCACTAGCCCAAAGCTTGTGAGACTAGGGCTGCAGTCCGGAGGTTCAGACCAGATAATGTCACAGATTGTATGACCAAGTTGGTTAGTAGAAAGGAATATAAACACACACAAGATTCAACAGGGATTGGAACTTGTGGTCAAGGTGACGTGAAATGAAATTCTTGAAAACTTACGGCCTCCTCCCCCTAGCCCATCACACTGAGGCGACACTGGTCTGAGATTTGGCCAAATATCCAACAACTTCAGCAGTAAGGCCAAACACACTTATAGACAGAACTGTGCACAGATGTCATCAGACTCAGATTTTCACAGAGCCATGGGAACTGAAGTGAAGAGAAGGGAAAGAGATAGAGATGGGCATAGACAGAACAGGCTTTGCTGTAGCTACCCAGAAGGTTGTGGTTTTTGATGGCCCAGCAGTAGGTGTAGAAGCACTCCTCCAGGGCTCTGGGGAACGGGGCCTCAGGGGCCAGAGAGTAGTCCACAGACAGCACCGGGGCCCTCAGGTCCTGCGACCAGCTCTTCAGATAGGGCTGCAAGCCAACAAGCAGAACACACCAACCATGGACTCTCAACATGGGAGTTACCAACAACTCCAACACTTAAAGTTCTAATTTAAGTGATAATTTTACGTGTACAGGAAGCCATATTATATTCCATGTGAATAATGTCAATGTTTCTTCAGCCTTGGTGCATAATATAGAGAAATTATCTAGAATTATTTCTCCTCATTAAATGTCTTCTATTCTACATGGTTAGATTAGATTATTTGTTTACCTTTAGTTTCTTATGTTTGTAAATCATATGTGTTTTTTCTCCTTCTTTGTCTGCAGCTGCATTAGGGTGTAATATCTGCATAAATAACCTTTATTTATGGATTATCCTGTCAGTCAGAAGTTGCCTTACAAAGCAAAGCCTGCTGAGAAGGGCTGCAGACTGCATGGATTTGTCAGAGGACAAACCTTAAAGGGCAAACCTGCTGCTGTGAGAGTGATTACACAGAACTCATCAATTATGCTGCATCTGGATCAATGAGTCACTGAGAGAAGCAACACCAGTTCCTGCCCTGAGCCAGTCATGACTTCCTCGGTCGGCTGCTCTGAACACGATCAGACTTCGTTGCTTCCGTCTGCTGCTCTAAATGGGATCAGTCTCCACTACTTTTGTCTGCTGCTCTAAATGGGATCAGTCTCCACTACTTTTGTCTGCTGCTCTAAATGGAATCAGACCCTACTATTAGACCCTCCATACATACATATTATTTGTGCGCACACACACACACACACACACACACACACACACACACACACGTGGGAAGAGGAGAAAAGTCCAGGTCCACTACCTCATGTGATCTGGAGGTCTGTGCTACAAAGCCTCCTCCATGGTAGTGCACCACCAGCCAGGGCGAGGGGGGAGACTTCTTAACCTTCAGTCCCAGAGAGAATGAGATGGGACTGCCCTCAGTACGACACAGAGCCAACAGCTTCTCACTGTCCTGGGGTCAGTCAGCAGACAAAACACCACATGCAGACATGATAACACTTCATGAGCAGAACGTGAGCAACAATGCAGACTTAAGGGGCTCGGATCCCAGGGTTCCGAGGCAGGGGTGAGCCGTTACCTGCCCTTCCCTCAGTTCACTGGAGATGAGCCTCATTTGGATCGGGGCGGGGCCAATGTGGGAGGCCGGGGGGCAGATCGTCACTGAACGTGTGGGGTCAATCACCAGCGGAAGGTCAAAGGGCTCAGGAGTCATGGAGATGGCACGGTTTACCTTCACTTGAGTAGAGGTCATACTGACCAAGCCCTGGTAGACAGAGTGCACTGTGATCAATACTGGCACAAAGTGACTAAGTATGACCCCATTTTCCTGTTTTTGTTGCAAACCACAAGGTCGGTCTAGATTCTCTACAAGTATTGTCGTGTTTAAGCATTAATTGGTACTTGTTGACACTGAGTACAAGACGTGTGATGGATGCAACATTAACCCTCACCGCCAGAATCTCGGTTTCACTGATATTCCAGAACGTCTTCCAGAAATGAACGTCCAGGTTCTGAGCAATGCGCTCGTACTCCTGACCCCTGAGCTCTGGGTCAATGGCATACTTCCCAGAAGTGAAGAACGAACCGGCGGCAACACCTGAATGAGGGGAAAACACAGAGGCAACCAAGAATAAAGCCCTGTCTGCATTCTAGTAATTTCTACCATCCACATGGGCCCGTTGCATGTCTGCCCAAGCCCTCGATCAACACTGGGTTCAGATGCCAAATCCAATAATGTTGTTTAGACCTGGTCTTGGTACTGCATTTAACTTTAAACCTTATACTCCACAGCCCTATGCCATTTCAGATCTTTCCTGTTTTACACCCATGTTTTGCAAATGCTGTTTTAACACAGTTCAATCATCTCTTTCCCATATGCTGTTTTAACCCAGTTCAAAGAGCTCATTCCCAAATGTGGAGTTCTGGCCTGTGCGTGAGATACCCTGCTCTAGCGTTCATCAGCAATAAATACCAACCAATCCAAATGTGTAATTGTATTCTTTTCACAATATGCATTTAAAACAGAATCATTGTAGTCACAGAAGTGACTCGACAGCCTGTGGCCTCACCTTACATGCACGCATTACACGGACAATGGCAGAGAAAATGTCCCTTAGCAGCCAAGGGCTTGAATTTCCTTTAGTTAAATAGGTCATAGGGATGTCACTTAATAAGGCTGCAGGCTTTTAAAAAAAATGAGATGACACTTTTGGTCACACATAGAGCTCCACCTGTAGGGTGAGGAACTAGGGCTGGGAGAATTTGGGACAAATATGAATCAACAAAGTATTTTCTTCAGCAAGGGTTTAGATTCAGCCAGCATTTTTTGTTTTTTTTGTCTTTCAAAGGGTTTTTGTTTCTGTTCTCCCATTGTGGGCCCAAAGAGTGATGGAGGGGAGAGATAAAGAAAGAAGACTGAATTAGACAGAGGAACAGGGGAGGTCATTCTAACTACTTAACCGATATCCCCTTTATAAACGCTCCTCCAAGTGGATCACCTCAAAATTACAGTTCCATAATGTCCAATCCCAGCAGATGATCCACACAGTATGGCAGCGAGTGGCTGGATTCTGACCTCGCTGCTATCAGCAAAGCCCGGGTGGCTCAACGCAAACTTGCTGAAGGTGTTCCAGTTACAGGTGTTTTTTATTACAAGACATGTAAAATGCCCTCCGTTAGACAACAGCTACAGTACAAAGTGTACCGACAGCCTGGCGTCTGAGCTACTTAAGAACCTACTTAGGAATCACACCACTCCGTTCACCTCCACACGCACAGCAGAGGGCTTTGACGTACCGAGTGCGAAGCTCCTGCACGAAGTCCGTGGTATTCTATTAATGCCTCTGATGTTAATCATGCATAAGATAGCAAATGCAAGGACAAGCTGACTGGAAAAGTGGCAGAGTCTTTCATAACAAAGTCCATTTAGCACCTCCAGAGCAAGATATGACCAATGTTTGGTCCAGCAATCTCTCTGTCAGGATGATTAAGTTAGCTAGCTACTGTCCCAGGGCTGCCTGCAAAGTGTTGTGTGTAGTCATTTTATATGACGGAAGCATGTAGCTACTGTTGTGGGTTTAGCTAGATAGCCATCTCTACTTGGAACAGTGCTAGGTGCTGCTTCTTCTGCCCTAGAGGTGCAAAGCTGATGATGATGACACCTTCTTTTAACTCTTAAGTTAAAACTAAACTGACCCGGGATCAGCATTCACAGACAAAACTAGAAGCAACACACTTCATCACATCTTCATACTTCATACACATAATAAAGAAGGCAACGATGTACTTCATTTAGCTTCAACATGTTGAAAACACCATACAGTAAAGTGCAAAGCAACTATGTGAATTGCCTTTCAAGGCAGATTACATCCTCTGAATTTGCCATTTTACACCCTCACTACTTTAGCCAAAGCTACGAAAATGTTTATAAGGCTAATCGTCCACTCAGTTCCCCGCTCCCCTGTGAAGCGATTAGCTAACAGTACTAACGTCTGTTGTCTTGTTAATGACGCATTATGACGCGTTTTCTGTCTTCGGCAGCAAGAGAGAGTCCGGACTCACAGTCAGCAAAACCAAAGTTTGCAAGTGAGTTTAGATCCTCTTGTGGACAAAAAAAATTGCAGGGAAAAATATAATGATTCATGCATGTTTGTATGTCAGCTTTTATCCCCGAGTCAGAAGAATGGTCGTGAAACGTGCAAACGCAACGGTAGCATGTATAGGTGATAATTATATGGATATATGATGATGTTTCAGAGGTGTAAATTTGAGACGGCCGTGCTTAGCGGACCCGAAATATGCAGATGACATACGTCTCAGGTAAATAAATAAAATAGTTTTTTTTCCCTCTTTCTCTGTGCACGTATATCTATCTATGCAAATATTTGGTATTAGAGAGCATCACTAGCAGTAGCTGCAGTAAAGCTAAGGGTTTTCTGAATGCACAACAGAGCTACAGCATCTATGCTCCCCCGTCATCAATTTACATAATAAAGGTGAGCCAGTGGTTCTCTACCTGTTGGCAAGGAGGAGGGGTGATGTCCTCTGGATTAAGATATTTTGATCAATCTAGTTTTAATTCTTAAAAAAAGGTAATTCCCTGCTAAAAGGTTTTCAATGGAGCCCAAGCGATGACTAGGCTCTGTAACGAAGGATTTTCTTTTCACCATGGTCACATTTTCCATACACTGAATTGAAAAGCAACATCGTTTGAATAGCGCAATTTTTTTCTGTCATGACTGCTTTGAGGTGTAGCATGGACTCCATCTGCTCACATTACTTCAGAACCTGGCAGACAACAAAACAACCAAACTGACCATCTGCTAGCTGCCTCGAGAGGTCACGTCATTCCCTTCCTACAGAGAATTGTCTATTACCCTAATTTAAGAAAAGGCAAATAACCTCATAGTTGATTCACTAACCCAGATCATCCTATCAGAGACAGCCGGTACCTTACATCTGGATCCAAATACAATATTCCCAAATCTACAAACAGGCTTTGAAAATGAAATTCTTGTTTATTATAATGGTTTTGTATCCTAGACACTTATATTCGACCTGAAGAGTACTTAGCATTAATAGCCCCTGAGGCTGCGGCTGTAAACACAGCTCTCATCTCACTGGCTGAGGAGGAAGCATAGAAACTAGCCTATTATAACTGCTCTAGTCATTACTCTGAACCCTGCATACAAGAGGCTCTAAGCGATACTCAGAAACAAGGGTTCCAAGTTAACTCCGTCTCACCAAACATCACAGCAATCACATCACTGTGTTTGATATTACAGTCCCAGGACATACCACCGACAGCACAGACGAGCGCCAGCAGCTGAGAACCTTGTACAAGGACAATCACTGTCTGAATGTCAGCAAAACAAAACAGATGACTGCCTGCAGCATCAGGAAGGTGTTCTCTCACCCCTCTGTCGGTTTATGCCGCTCCCTTCTGGACAAAGGCTTACGAGCAAGGGCCTCTAGACTCACGGCTTCTTCCCGCAGGCAGCCAGGCTGCTGAAAGGATGTGCCAGACATATACGCATTCAAACGGAAGCATTACCTCATCTGTACTCGCACATCTATCTGCATTACCTACTGCACGCAGTCGTTTTACACCCTCACTCCAATCTCTGCACATCTTCAGCTGCTCAGACAATGTTTAAGCTGTTAAGAGGTACACTGACGTGCCAAAAGTCATGGAACGGCAGTCATGTCATGTAAACTGATCATGAAGTGGCATTGCCTCAGGGGACGGCTTGGGAACACCCTCATCCGTATAACCTGCGAGGTGTTATGTTGCAGAAATCACCTCCACAGTCAATGCAGGAGGCCCAGAGATTAGTTCCATGTTTACATTTACATTTATGGCATTTGGCAGATGCTCTTGTCCACAGCGACTCACAAAAGTGCTTAGGGATACTTGGAATATCTAGTGTAGCTCAGATAGACCCGAATTTATGTACTCTAAGCTGGAATACTACCAGAAAATTATGATTCACAACATACTTCATAGTCGTTTGATTCACAAGCCTTTCCTAGAACCATAATATACAGCTAACTTGTAGCTAACTCCTGTAGCCTGAATATACAACTAAGTTGCATAACACCTGAGGAAATAAGACAATAAAACAGTAGCTAAAAACTGAAAGATATATTCTATGTCAAGTGCTTGCGAAAGAGGTGGGTCTTCAGTTGGCATTTGAAGACAGCAAGCGACTCCACTGTTCGGACACACAAGGGAAGTTCATTCCACCTTGGTGCCAGGACAGAGAAAAGTCTGGATGCATGTCTCCATGGGAAATCTCACCAGGACATTACCATAAACACAGATGCTATACGACATACAGGTATATGACACCTATATTCAAATACACATACAACAAATACACATCATCATTAGATATACTGGGAAAAAATATATATATATTAAATGTTAATTATTAATTCCTAACAAGAATGTTAAGGTACTAACACACCATTTGTTTTGTTTTTTCTCCAAAAATATATCCCATATTTTATGGGCAAAACATTTTATTTATGTTTATATTCTATTTATTTTATTACATGTAAATTTTCCAAGATTAAACAAGATGATTTTAGCCAAGCATTCCCTGAAGGTGTGCAACCATTTCTTCAGTGTATACTAATCAGACGATTTGCATGAATTAAGACATATATTTCACTGCTCTTGTGTATTTTTTTTTAACAAATAGGTAATCGAAAAAAAGACCTAAAATAAAAATTATTTGAGGCAGACTGGTATTTCTCTTAGAGATGCCATCGATCCGACAAAAAGTACTGTTGAGATCAGGAGGGGGAAAAAAGCCTGAATTGGACATGCAAAAGTAAAGAAACCGATTCGATACCATCACAAATCCAGCCTGAGAAATAACAGAGGTGCACTGCAGCAGTGAACCACAGGTCACATGATAACAGTCGGCTTCGTTTTAGCAGGTCACGTGATAACAGGACAAAGGTTAATAGTATGCATCTTATACACAGCTGGAGCTTTTGACTGACTGAGAAGGCCTGGCCTGGTGTAAATTACAACAGCATGTGCGAGTTGCATGTTGCTGTGCTGGAGCCCTCATGCCTGTGCTATTCACGCCATACAACCTGCCATGTTTAAAATGGTCACCTGTGTTCCACATCTTTGAAAGACTAACATTGGTCACTGGCTTGTGCTATGAAACTCTCCCGAGGGTTTGATCTAAACATTGCTTTAACCCACTGGTTACCTCAGCTTGCATGTGAGGAGTCCTGGCTGTCTGAAAAACTGCTTTGTGGTTATGTTTATTACAACAACAACACACACAAAAAAATGAAGCAAAAAAAACCAAAACAAAAAAAACCCAGAGCTTTAGACCCTTGGGTTATGACCTCAGTAGCCTCTGACCACCCAGGAACATGAAGGTGTAGCATCAGGAGGAAAAGTGCTCTAGCTTTCTCTGACCTTAATTACACTCACACAAAGTGTTACCGACTCACAGTGTCATAGCAAGTCATGAGTACAAGCTCCCATCTGCTGAAGGTCTTCACAGATGGACTTAATCCAGTGAATTTATTGGCTTGGCTTCTCCAGTTCTAAAGGAGAAGTGCCAAACGGGCCACCCGGAAACGCCTGCGTAATTCTCTTAAAGTGCGTTTTTGGGAACACAGGATAATGTCCAAAATGAACAGAACATCAGCCTTATCTTCTGAAATGCTTTTACAGGATCGTTCTAACATTCTGGACTCCACACACATTGCACTTAAGCGGGACTGTAAATAGTGCAGTCCCGCTTATGTGAATGACACACACAAACAGCGCCACTCTGCTAGACCCCAGTTCATTCATTCCAGCAGGGTGGATCAATGAACCATGGATCACTGGAACCACTTTTAATAGGTTTCTGGAAAGATGTTTAATTGAAAGTGCAGCTGTGGTTTCTAATAATACTTATGTACAAAAAGAAATGTTTTTTTAAAAATAGTTATGTAAAAGCATGACAGAGGGATTTAGCTCTTTCTGCAGAGCTATGAAGAAGGTCTGTGGACTCACCATATGATGTAATAGCACCTGACTCCACTAGAGTGCAGCATTGAGTACAAGACACAATATTAGAACACCTGTAAAGGTTTAGTTAATTTACGGTTAAATTAAAGTGCCTGTCCAATTCAGAACAGATTTTAAAGTTACTGACCTATTCCAGACTGGTGTTTCTTGTAGTTTTCTCCGAAGGCGACCAGGCCTATTGTAATACTCTGCAAACACGGTCGAATGGCCGGAGTGAACTAACAGATAAACGAGAGGTAAAGTGAATAAACAGCAAGCTAAATGAAATGCAAACAAGTTAAAAAAAGATTTCCAAACATCTTTTGTGTTTATTTTAAAAAGAGAAAAAAAACAAAGAAGAATAAACCACATGTTCTAAGTTACCTTTTTAGTACACTAGTTCTGCATTCATACAATGTCAACATTACATAAAAAAAGCTGGAAACCCACCCGGAACCCTGGAAACCCACCCGGAATCATGGAAACCCACCTGGAACCCAACACAGCGGCCATAGAAACAGGCCTTGTGCATAGAGTTGTACTCTTGTAGGAAGCTCTGGTTGAGGCCGTTCTCCTCCTGGAAGAAGAGATTGCCATGGCTGTTGTCATGGAGAAGACGCTGGGCCAGGTACAGCAGAGCCCTGAGCTGACACAGAGCGCTACAGTACGCTTCCATCTCCCCAGCGCTGTGAGCCGCACGGAAAAAGATGCTCCTCCTGGTGGAGGCGATGTGGCGCCCCTTGTGGATGATGTGGAGGAGGCAGCAGCGCACCACCTGAGAGAAACAGAGGCAGAAGTCTAGAGGTCTGAGATCATTACCATCATGATTAGTAGGGTCGTTACAGTCAGCCAGCAAAATCATTAATTACAATCAGCAAAATCAGTACAATCACGGTCAGCGAGCGTTGCAGTCAGACTGCAAAATTATTACATAAAATCAATGTAAAAAAAGTCAGAAGTCATTAATTAAAGTCATTAAATGTCAGTACATCAGATCATTACAGTTAAAAACATTAGCCATCCAGAACATTACAGTCAAAGTGAGTCAAAATAATCACAGCAACAAGGCTACAGAATGCAGTTCTAAAATACAGGGTAGAGTGGACAAGCTTGTAGAAAGATTTTAGACAGATAAACACATTCATGTTCTCTCTTCCATTCCAGGCTCTATAAAAATCCATCTGAACCCACTAGAACTCACCACAACTGTCTGACTCAGCGAGACACAGTTGTCGAACTAGGCAGTGGATGTGTAACTATTGAGCTGAATGTTTTGCAGATGTCTGAGCTAGTGTTATATTCAATCGTTTTCTTGCATTTGGAAGGAAGGGGGAAAAATTGTAGAAGAAACTTGCCACTAGAGAGAAGATTTTATCAGAAACTATAAGAAAACTGTCCTTAAAATCTGCCATAGAACACAAGAATCAGCTCCTGTCCTCTCCAAGTAATTTTTGGCTCTGAACCTCAGCACACTGGATTTGAAATGAAACAATTTATGAGCTCAAATATTAAGGGAATAAATAAATAAATAAATAAATAAATAGAAGAATATTTAATCACTACCTTCACTAGTGAGCGGTATCCATTGGCAGGAACGTGAGGGTCAAAGTCGAAGTGGTGATAGATAGAGGTGAGGCCGGCTAGAACAGGCTCCACACTGCGAGCGTGTTCCTGAATGGTCAGCATGGTGTCCACCAGCCTGTGAGCTGCATCTCCAGCTGGTCTCTCAGAGCCTCCACCAAAGAACGCGGCGTTCTCCTCACACACCTCATACAGGGCGGCGAACACTGCTTTACTGTCCATTACTGCCACGGTGGAGGAGGTCACAGGTGAAGAACGAGAGAAAGCAGAAAATATATTAATCACAAATTATCACTGCGATTGTTTTAGTCAAATATAAAAATAAAAGATATTTAATAATAATAGTAGTAGTAATAATAACAATAACAATAACAAATTAATAATAATATAATAAAGTAGTATTAAAATAATCTGTACCTGTATGAAACTGTTATAGAACACTATACTATGAAACTATGGACCTACAACTCTCCATAGGGCGAGATGCTTATTTTACATTTATGATTAAAATGAGATTTGTGTTAAAAGGATATAGACAGGCAGGGTGTATGCAAGGAGTCCTGTGAAGTATTTATTCTTCAGTGTAAGAAACAATGTCCAACTCCTTCTAAACACTGGAGTGTACGCCAGAATGATTTATCGATTTCCTCAAATGAAAATTTGTACCAATATTTGTACCAACTCGCAGTCTAAATAAATTAGTAATGCAAGTCCTGCTTCTAATTACAGGATCTTGTTTGTTAGTTGGATAAATCACTTTATAAAACAATGTAGTGGATGAGGACTATGTGGTCGAAAAACAGTTACCATGTGCAAAACAATTATCACCAACATTTATTCATTACTGGGCTTACCAACATCTTGGCACAATGGCTTCATGATTAATTTGTAATTAGTAATCCAGTTCTATATTACAGATCAGTAGTTTAAACTGTTGTGTCAGAGGTTTTACAAATTCACACCATCTGTTTATGGCATTTCATGGTACTGCTTGATCACAGCTGAAATCTATTACACATTAATAGTCGAGTTTTATGGAGGTCTTTTTTGTTTTTGCAAAATGTGCTGATTTCACATGTGCATTAACATTTATCTTCTCACAGACCACTTTAAAGGCAATAGCAAGCAAAGGTGTTTCACTTTATAGCTCTGGTGTGTGTGATGCCAGTTGCCCCAGTAACTCCCATTACACCGTCCTTAGTTTTTATCATACTGTAAGAAACCAACCACACCCCCCCCACCCTTGCAAAATGACAGCATGGCTATAAAGTGCGTCCATGTTACATCTACTGGTCTTTCCCTGTGATGTGACGCACCAACCAGTTTCCTGGCTTAACAAACAGGAGTGTCAAACTTATGCCCAGGAAACCATTACAATTCTGTAAACATGCCGATGTGCTAAAAGCAGACGTCGAACTCTGTTTACAACATGAGCATTTGTTAAGCACCTCTAGCTTTGGCTGCTGCTGGTGATGTGTAACAGAGAGAGAGAGAGAGAGAGAAAGTAGAGACAGTAGGGCTCAGACATGTTATAGGCTCAGACATGTAGGCTCAGAGACAGTAGGGCTCAGACATGTTATATCAGAGACACATTTTTTCAGTATTTTCCCGGTGACCCGGCAAAAATAGCGCACTAATATTTTTAATTAAGCTAAACACAACGCTGTATTACAGTTCAGAGGTTAAGACATTGTCCCCATGGAAACCAGCAGTGAACGAATACACATAAAAACCTAATACATGGAGAACTAATTATTTTGGTGGAATGACGACCAAACTGTCCCTCATTCTATTCCAGATATACAGCAACCCAAACAGAAACATGATCACTCACCACTACAGAGAGCAGCAGCACAAAATTTACTGTTATTTTTTTATTATTATTATTTTTTTTTTAGACAAAGCAAAATTAGATTTCTATATAGGACTTGGAATTCTCTGAGATAATCCTGTAGTGTATTTTTTTAAACTCTTCACCTCCCAAACTTTCTTTACAGAAATGCTACAGTATTTATGCAAAAGTGATTTTACAGATTATGTCATCTTCTGGACCCATTGCTCAGTTCTTCCCAGAGTCCAAAACCAGTATGGAACATGGTAAATATGAGAATTTTTGTTAAAATAAAAAGTAATTTAAGATCACAGAATATAAATCGTAAAATATAAAATCACAGGAAGTAATAAGCAGGCTACTGGTGGGAACAAAATTCTTAATAATGGGAGGTTCTATTAAACCACAAACCGTCGGAGTCATAATGTAGCCGAACACAAAAGATATCGGAAGTACCATCAAAAGGGCATCCGTTAATCAGGTCCTAGCTTCGTCAGTCTCACAACATTACCAGCTATTATGCCCAATTATCCTAGCAAGGAGACATGAATTCCATCCACACAGCAGAGTGAGAGAGTAGAACCCTCCAGGCAAACCAGAAAGAATTACACATGCACTACACGCAATGTGTGTGGATGGCTCCAGGAGAGAAGCCAGCGGTTTACCCTTGTTTGAACCTAGACAGCTGAACACGTCCATCCCATTCAAGCAGCACAGTCACGAACCAGAAAACAACAGGACGTGTGGAGGGACCATCTATCGGTGGAGGAATGTAGGGGGAGGGGGTGCTGTGATTGGACTTCATGTCCCTCTTTTCCCACCTCCCGTAGGACATTCCCACCCACGGCTTCTGTGATTGGACCTTGCATGTCTCTCCGTTCCTCCCTCGTGTAGGATGCTCACACAATTGGTTCTCTCTCTCCCACCATCCTCACTTTTTCCTCCATCACACCTCCTTTTCCTTTTCCAACACCCCCCTCCACCCTCGTGGGGGCATGGCATGGTGACTTGTCTCAAACATCAGACCCTACCAGCCCCGTTAATGTGCCTTCTGACCCATTAAAGAAGGCCAAGCCCAGTCTGCTAGAGAGACCAAACTATTCCTGGTGCCTTCTGGGCCCTGTATCCCCTTTAGACATGTTCACAGCTATTGGCCAGTCCACAGATCCGGCCAATGACCTTCAACCTACATGGTCGCTTCAGTATGTGTGTGTGCGCACATGAGTCTCAATGGTCAAAAGTTCAAGATGTTTCAAAGCAAGAATAACACATTCCAATATATACGACACATATATAAGTGAGGCAGACTGCAGCCAAAAGTTACATTAAAAGGTGTGTGTGTGTGTGTGTGTGTGTATATATATATATATATATATATATATCTCCAGGTTCTCTCTGCCTGAGAGTTTGAGGGTGCGGTGCAGTATTTTTGTTGTTCCTATGACTACACTCCTCTGGACTGAGACTGATGTCATTTCCTTGAATCTGTTGGAGACCCTCCTCCAGCTCAAGTCCCACTTCCACATACCCCCATCATCACTGAAACAACTTTGGTGTTAACCTTCCACCTATATTTCTTTTTTTTTTTTTTTTAAGTCCCTGGTATTGTTCCATATTTTTATGTTCCTTCCTTTGGATGTTTGCATCACTTGGAACCACCACATCTATTACTGCTGCTGTTTTCTGGATTTTTCCATCACAATGTCTGGTTGGTTTGCCACCACTTGTTATCTGTTTGGAGCCGGAATTCCCTGGGGATCGTAGCCTTGTTCTTTTCCACCACTCTCTGCGTTTCCTGCCATGTGGACTTGTGGGGTGTCCTCATGTGCATTTCTCAAAGGAATGTGAATAAATGCAGGTCCTTCAGGTGACTGACGACATCTCTAACGCAGGTACACCATCAACCAATCCAACCCATGATGGGTTGAATGGGCGGAGCCATGACACGATCACACCTGCAGCTGCCCGACTGGCAACATTCCTGTGTAAGATGTCAGAGTTTTTTTACCGCTGCTCTAAAGCTCAAGAAGAGGCTGCCCAGGAGTCCTTTCGTTCAACTAAATGCTGATTTTTTATTATTTTTTTTTAAAGCTCTTTTGTTTTCCTAGGCAGCAGTATGTGGATACACTGTGTTCTAGGAAGTAGGGAGCACTCAGAGTGACCTTGTCCCCTGCTACAGCAGATGGTAACACAAATCAGCAAATGCACTTGGATTCTACAAGGCAACCTCAGCATGCAAGGGCAGGTCTGAACCACAATGATGATGATGATGATGATGATGATAATGATGTCAACAACAACAAAATGGCCCTTAACAGCATAATTTACATGACAGAGGAGTTAAAGCATGTAACACAACATTCTTCCCACATCATATGTTAAAGCAATACAAATGTGTCACTCTTCAATTAAGACTAGAGGATGAAGCAAATTCAAGTGCATTCCATGATGGTAAACAATCATGTAGTAATAAAAATATATAAATATTATTTATATAATGTTTTATAGTGGCACTCTAAAGGGAACTCAAACTAATGAGATTCCCAGAACTATATAACCAACAGACCCAGTCCTAGATTAATACCTGTATATGCTGTAGGAGTGCAAAGTGGATTTAGACAAGAGCAGCATGCACAAACCTTTGACCTCTAACCCCATCTCACATCTGCAAAGCTTCAACCTGCAACCCTACCCTACCTCGATACATTTTATACCTATAAAGTGTGATGTTGCTAGGGCAACTCAATCAGATGACAGCCAGCGACACGTTCGGAGCCCCTCTCCCTCACAATTAGCAAAGCCACTTCAAGCTCTTAGACACATGCATGTAAAGCCACAATACATTAGTGTATTCAATGAGAAGACAAAAAGCAAAAAATGTTTGTATTGTAAGCTACATATTAACAGAATACTGAAACATTTAAACAGTTGTAAGCAATTCAATTCATCCCAAATGTGTATAAATGGTCTGGGGAAAAACAAAACACAAAACACCACCGGTATTGTCTCAATACAAAATCTGTGGAGACTACGATCATTTAAAAGAGGAATACTGATACACAAGCATTCTCATCGTGACTGGGATGAGAACCGCATAGTGCACTGGAGGATTCCAGAAAGCCCAGTCATCATCCCTAGGGCCACAGATACCACATCTTTCACCTCCTCCTCCTCCCAGAGCTCCTCACTAACCCACGCAAAGCAACCCTAAAGAAAGGCTGAAGACAGGGATGTTCCCACCATCTGGGGATGTCTTGGGGGGTGAAAACAAGCAGCATTTACATTAATCTTCTTTCATTTTAATCTGGAAAGCTGAAAAGTTGGAAACGTTAAGGCTGGCATTTACAAATGGAACCACTTACAAGTATTAAACCAGTCTGTTTGAGTTGTATAAATATCGCATTCCCGTCACACAATGTCACATCTTAGTGTCACTGTACATAAGTCTAACTGATATTGTGCAAGTCCACACAAAGGTGAAGAGGAAGCGTAGAACAAAAGACCCCCACCCACCCCACCCATGCCAGTCAGCTTCCCCTCAGCACACTCTGAACCTGCACCACACAAAGGCATGGGTGTCTTCAACCGTACAGTGGGTCAGGACCATTTAACATCTTTCTGTACATGCTGGCCCATCTGAAGCAACATCTCTCCCACTTTCCCCATCGTACCACATTCATGAGCGCATGCTCCTTTTTCTGCGTGTGCGGTGGGGGTCTCGGGTGACACCCCGTTACTTCTCACACAGAACTGAGGACTCCAGTGCCTGAGTTTTGCTCGTGGCATCACACAAATAGAGCATTTTGCAGCTTTCGCCTGCTACATTTCAGTCAGGGAAAACATGTTCAGTAACCTGCTGTCCTACACCAGCTGTGGGCAGGATCTGGGAGACAAATTATGTTGCTGTACAGAGCTGGAGGTATTTTTTTACCATTATGTTATTGTATGATGTTCACACTAGTTGTTCTCATGGAATAATTAGCATGTTCTACAACAAAACTGAAGGAAACGAAAGACGTATGGTCTGTTCTGTTCTATTTATATTCATGTGCAGACTACATGACCTTAGTCCAACTAGAGGGATTACAAGGATTACTAAAACATTTGATTGTGGGTGACTAAAATTAGATTACAAAATCACCATGTATTATATGCCAGGGTCAGGAATCCTCGCGCTCTAAATAAATACTGTTACAGAAACACAGAAACTCAGAAGTTCCTACAAAAAAGCTTTTTTGCAGTAGAAGCGATCTTCTACAACACGAAACCCCCTACTCACACTTCCTTCAGTGGTTAGACGGTAAGAGGACCATCAGTCTGACGAGATCAACCCTACGTTTCTCACTATGTGCACTGAAGTTTAACAGATAAATGCTGTCGAAACAGAGGGAAGCAATGGTTATCTATATTTCTCCGCAAACTTCTCGCCGTCGGCTGACAGTTGGTCTCCTGTACCGTAACAACAAATTGGCTCATACCTGTCAGGATGTACAGTAGCCTACTTATACAGATAACCCAAAAGCCCAGTCAAAAGTTGACTGTGGACCATAGCGTGTACATATAGTACATGCTCTGGACACATCAGATAGCTATCTTGCTAGCTTACGTTAGCTACGGCACAACTTACTACAAAGACTTTGTGAGTTATTAAATATTTTTGTGTAATTGACATTAAATGGAAAAACTTCGAATCCTTGTCAAAGCTGAATTATGTTGTAATGCTCCATGTCAGCTTCCGGCACCTAATCTTAATTGACAGCTCATAAACACCAGAGAAGTTAACAACCATTTTACCTGGCAAGTTCAAACATTAAACGTCAACCGTTGCAAAAAAAAAAAAAGGGAAAACGTACCTATAGGCCCGCCTTTACGTTTTGAAGATAGTCTTCCATTTGTACCTTTTTCAAGAACATTACTTCCAGACTTCTTTCGTGACGCCATCTTTAAAGTGAATCATCACTGCCCCCTCTGTTCCTGCCAGGCTATACCTGTTAGCAATTTTTTTACACAGCCACACCTACGTTCGAAATTCTGACCAATCACAGATCAGAAATGATCAAATTCCCCTATCAAATGTCTTTTCTTTCCCTCAAAGGGGCGTCCATTCGTTCCCGTGTGTTGCCTATGGTTGCAAACATGACGCTTTGACAGCTAACATCATTTATTTAAAAATAGTACTGTAGGGACGCATTGTGGTGCTTTCAAGTATTGCGCTTTTTTCCGGGTGGATGGGTACGTGGGTCTGTTTATGTACACATTCATGTTGGCGAAAAATACAGATAACCGATTTTATTATATTCATCCAAACTAAAATAAGTAATGAAACCGTTTCCAGCGCATATTATGGAGAATATCAATGCAGCAAATGACACAAAAGCAAAAACACACAAAAAACGCAACCCACTCGCTAGAGACTACCACATAGTTCAGTATAAATTTATCTAATCATGTATTTTGCCTTGTACCGTTAAAATAGCATTTCCAGCCTTTATTTCGTGACTATCTTAAGCAAACCCCCCGCCCCCTCGCCCTCTTCAAGCTCTCCTTTCATGGTTTCTCAAATTGGTTGTCTTCTTCAATAGTGGCGCCCACATCCTGGTATGGTCCCTGCACCTGAGAACGCTGAATCTGATGATATGTGGAGGTGCAGTCATCGAGGTTTAAACCCTGTAGATATGAATTAGTTATTCTTAATAAGCTTCTTATTAAAATCATCAGCTATAGCTGCAGCACACCACCCTCTACTGTTCACGTGAGCTTTTATCCAAAATATTTCACAAAAAACATTGCGAGGCTGCACACCAACGCGCTCCTATGTGATGTCCTGAGTGATGTCCTGAACTCGCAATAAAGTAGCTAAATCTTAAGCAGTTTAAAAGCGAACACACTGGCCTACTGATGTGTAAAGAGAAGACCCACCTCATAAATATTGTCTTCTTCTTTGCCTTTCCTTTTCTCCAGCTCACTGAGACCCTGTGACTGTAAAAGCAGAGAAAGGTCAATAGTGAAAGAACTAATTAACGATTATCATTAACGACTTACTGCTGACTAATAATCCGACCGTTATATGGTGAATAACATGTCGGACTGCACACTTCTTAAATTTACACAAGCAGGTGGGAGTTATTAATAATAAAAAAATAAAATAAAATAAAATAAAAACACATCGCGTTCCGTGTCTCGTGCCGTTGGCTGACCTTGCAGATTAGCGCGGCGCCCGGGACCAGCACGCACAGCAGCAGCAGCACACCCTCAGCCGTGATAATGCTGTTCTTCGCCTGCTCGCTGATGTTCAGGGTCTTGCGGATAGGCGCTAATAAGGGACAGGTTAAATCAGGGTTTAGCTCATTGGACATGGTAGGACGAGTGTTATTCATACTGATCGCAGTTAATTTAAGGGTCTTAGAGGGAAATGATACGAACTCAGTTGTCACTTAGTGTGTGAGTCTCGTTGCATGTTTGTTGAATGCCATACGGTTTTGAGTATGATAGATTAAAAAAAAACAAAACTCCCAGAAGGGAAATATCTGAAAATTACAATGTATTAATTGTCCATATTGTAATTATTTATATTCTCTTGGGATTCTGCTTGTGTCGAAAGTGTTAAGAAACAGCACTTGTATTTTTTAAAAATTGCCAATTAGAAAATTATGTTGCAGAGTTAAGACTGCTTCTTATGTAACCTGTGTTCATTTCATTATTAGGCCTGAAAATGGAGTAGGCTTTAAAAATGGTGAACACTAGCATGATGTTGACATGTACACACAAAACAGACCTTTAAACAAAGTCCTTACTCACTGAAGACCTGCAGGTAGGTGCCAGGTGTCAAGACGTCCTTTTTCAGGGTTGTATGGTTTAACAGGCACCGGAATAAGCCAGTATCATTCGTCATAACGTTTGTCAGCTCCAGAGACTTACAATGGACACCCTTTTCCTCCTGTCTTCCTTCTTTTATCTCTTTCACCCTTCTGTCCGACAGGCTGACAAAACGGTGCCTGCTCTGGTTTTTGGAGACCATAACACTGTGCACCCATGTGACGTCGAGATCGGCTGAGCACTTGTAACAGCACTTCAAAATGGCGGTGTGAGAGACAGCCACCTGTAAGGAGGGCCTGTCTGGCTGCAGGGTTATATCCAGGCAAGCCGCTTCTGTAGTAGGTGAAGGGAGGGCAATATACAATTCATAGGCCACAATTACAGGTAATGGGGTTGAAACAGTTAACAAGATAAGTGATAGACTTATCATGGGAGACGTTTTATCTGTGATGTTCTGTTACACAGCTATCCTTGTGCACAGTTGTATATATATTCATCCAAGTGGTTTCTGTAAGTGATTTTAAAAAGCTTTCTTTGCTCTCTCTGCATTTTCCTAAGCAGTTTCCTGAAGTAGGCACCCAGAACATTTCTCCACCTGACTTTGGATAAAATGTCTTTTAGGATTTCTGTAAGCATTTCATTGCATTCGGTCAGGTGTTTCTGACCCTTCAGCAGTTGCTGCACATGCAGGCTGAGGATACACCTACGAGATGTTCCATCTGCTTAAGGAGATGAGCTCCAGTGAAGCACAACGGCCATCTTGTACAACAAACACAAAGCATATTAATAACCTGCACATCAATACTCCACCAGTCTAAAGGAACATAAACGATTCTCAAGTGATGAAATCATCCTCTCATCTATGACTTATTTTACAATAGCACTATATTCCTGTCTGTATTTTAAAAAAGCCTCAGTGAAATTAAACACATCATTGTAATGAACTGAACTGTAATTGCCAGTGGTTGTTTTTACTATAGCACTACAACAGCACTATACTCTTGTTTGTATCGTCAAGGTAAAAAATCCATTCAAATCCAAATGATCCTAAATACATGTCCACCCATTTAAAAAATTAATGCATGGGAATACTTACCTAACAAGAAAAATAAAAAAAAGACCATTCTGCCATCCATCTTCTACGACCAGTCCGGATGCAAAGGAAATGCCTACCAAATGCTCTTTACTCAAATGTTCTTTACTGTTTAAAATTATTACTATTAATTTCCAACGCACCCACCTGCTTTTCCCCACCCACTTTTCCTCTTGCTCCTCCTCCGCTCAAAAGATTTGCATTCCGCTTCACACTTTATTTAGGAGGCAAAACTGCTTTGCATAAACATTTACACTAAAATACAGTTGCGAATTTAAAGTCAAAATGCTTTATTTTAAAATCATTTATTTAAAAAGTAAAAGAGAAATACACCATAATAAAAACAGTACCACATTTCCTTTAAAATATCTTACATAAAATTGAAGCCAAAATACACAGAATACTTCCGGCATAATAATTTCTAAAAGACTAACAGCAGAAGGGTCCCCTGTGTCACTGGTGTGACTGTAACCCCAGAAACAGCATGTACATAGAAGCTGGGTGGAAAAGGCTCATCCGGGGCCCAAAACAACACCAGCAGCAGCGGTGGTTGTGGTCAGCTTCTACAGGCCCTGAACTTATCGTTTTCACGAATGCTTTGTAGGTACATTACAAAGGAATACATGAGTATTTACTTCAAGTTTGAAAGAGGGAAGAAAGTGTGGTGGCGGAGTGTGGGTTGAACAGCGACGCCAACAAGGAAGGCAGTGCAAAAAAAAAAAAAACACGCCATGCAAGAAGAAGTGAAACTGCTCATGATGAAGGAGAAGCGGCAGTGGGTTCACTAGACAAAGTAACGTTAGCATAAGCCGCCCTGCATTATAAACAGATTTATACAAACAAAATACCAATGTGTGCATGTTTCTGCTTGATTAAACATTAGAAAGCACAGTGGAGTGAGAAAGTGAGTGCGTGTGTGTGCGTGTGTGTGTGTGTGAGAGAGAGAGAGAGAAACTTCACTAACAACCATTTTTCTCTGAAAGGTGTCATTCTTAGAGAAAAACGGCACTTAAAAAGCGCAAAGCGAGAGCTGAGGCTCCTCCCCCTTTAGACTACAACAGCAACAAAAAATAACCGTAGAAATGCCATCAGCCCATGCAAATTCTCTCTCTGTCTTACATCATTAGCAATGCATAATACATAAAGAAACAAATGTTTATGCTCGATAAGAAAACAAAACAAACTGGAAAGGTTTACAGCCCTCACAGCCCGTTTCATTCAAAAAGGATAAAATATCTGATAGTGGAGTATGAGAGGCTGGAGGTGCACTATGATTGTAATGTTACCTGCGAACCTCCGAGATATTTGCTACTTAAAGTAATCATCTCAACAAATACGTGCAGTAAGAAAACTGTGTGTGGGGCAACACAAACACCAACTCGCGGGTGGATCGTAAATGTCATTAGTAACAGCACTTTCGGAAATTCTTGCTCCCAAATACTGCACATGCGGAAAACTAACCCCACCGTCTGCGTCCCTGTAAACGCCCACGCTCCGGAAAGCAGCGGAGAGGGAGCATGAGGGCCCGTTTATGGAAAGAACCCCCTGAGGATGTAAGATTTTTCAACAAGCCACCTTGTTCAAGACGGATCGTTAAGCCATGAGTTCATACGAGATCATGTTCGCCCATGATCAAGGCCACGCGTTATTTATCGATTGATTACAGAGGTGCATAAAGACACACTGGTCTCAGCATATACATCTTCTCTATCTCCATTACAGACAGGTCTATGCATATAAACAACAACAACAGCATGCTGGACTATTTTCATATGTGGGTCATTTGTTCTGCTGATACACCCTTGCCTCTTTGGTCTTGATTGTAGATATAAAGGCTGGTTTTGTGGAATTACTCTGTAAAATAAAACAATGTGAAAACCAACTAACTTCGACACATTCCTAAAAATAAGGAACATATTAACTAAACACATAAAAGACTCTATATATCCTTTAACCTGACAGTACGTATAACCAGTATAAGATGTAAGAAACAAGCTCTCTGGTCTCGCCGTCTAGCCAGAGTATTTCTTGGGAAGGCCAAGAACAGCTCTGATAAAAGGGGAAAAAAAGACAGAATAAATGATCCCTATCCTTTGTGCACATTTAACTGCCCTGAAGTCCAATAACCTCCACCTCAAAAACACCACATACACGTTCCATACTATTTAACAGATGAACTACACTGACAACTCATATACAATACGGGGTCTAACATCCAGTCAGGTTGGCATTGCCTTCACCTACAGAAACCATCTCTCCCATTCCTGCTCATCCCTACAGCCTCTCCCAAAACGAGTTCCTCTTCCTCTTCGTCCTTCTCTTTCAGCACTAGGCCTTCGAAGCGAGACGAGTTTGTTCCACGCGGCAGATGCTTTACATTCTCATGATCTTTCTGTCTTGTTTGTGTTTCACTCTGATTCCATACCCTACTGAAAAAAAAACAACACGTTTTCCTGTTTTTTTTTTTTTCTACACGGATATCCTTTCGCCACCGTACTGCTTCAGAAACGCTTCACCTTTCTATCACAGTGCGAATTAGCATAAACTCGCGTTTCTGGGCCCTTTTAAAATGGCTGCTTGACCACTTGACTCACTCCTTCACACACGCGCGGAATTCTATACTTTAATCCAGCCTTTTACCATGTGCTGTGTTTGAGGCCTACAGCCAGTCTTATTGAGAGGATTGGAGGTTGGGGTGAGTGTGTGTGTGTGTGTGGGGGGGGGGGGTAGCACAGACAGCAGAGAAACCAGGAAAGTCCAGGCAGGATAAAGGAATTCACCAAAACCAGCTCCCACACCTCACTCCACTACAGTGACCTGTCAAGACAAAAACACCTGACTTTCAGACTGAATAGGCCATGCATGTAAAGGCATATAAGGCATATGAAGTAACCTCTCTTTATACAAATATGTGCTCTTGCCATCACTATAGCCCCTATAGTGCTGTGAAATGCCTTCGCGGTGAAGTAGCTGTTATACCTGGTGACCAGCAGGTGGCAATATTGTTCAGTTGTAGTTTCCTCTTGCAATGGTGAACTTGGCAAGTTCGTCATGCAGTCGATGATAGTCCTCCTCCACATTCTACAAACATGGATACACAGATGTGACCATCACACTTCCTCGTAAATTTACTCCATTGCCATTTTTTCTTTTAATTCTTCTTTAACACCACAGACAAAGAAACAATTTATTAGTTCTTAAAGGAGCAATTTAGTACTTAAAGGAATGTCATTTTCATAGCAAACAATATTTCTGAAAGTGAGTACAGAAGAAAATTGTCAAAATAATATATAAAGTACAGCTCATATGAGATCAAATTGCTTTGTAGCCTTCAAATGAACTAGTACATGCTCTGTAAAGTGGGTCCTACACATATACATGCATACATACAATTATATGTATATATAAAAGACATTTTAAGTCGTTTTTCTTTCTCATCCATCTCGCCCTGCCTCCTGCCTCACTCCCACCTGCAGCCTCTTCAGCTTGTCCTCCAGGCTGTAGAGTCTGTGCCAGAGTTCGTCCATGCGCTCGGGGGAGAGTGCCAGAGGAGTGCCGCTCCCTCGTCCCTCCTCTCCTCGCACCTCCTCGCCGCCAGGCTGCTCCTTCAAGCTCTGCACTTCTGCTGGGTGCAGGGGCAAAAGAAAAAAAAAAAACAGACTTCATCAGCGCCAAGAACGTGTTGGAAAGAGACTCACTTACTTCTCTTAGAAGAAGTACTGAAGTATAGAGACCTCGGAAAAATAGTCTGCTCTACAAAAATGTGGATGGACACCAAAGATCTCAGCACCCTGCAATCCAATGTTTGACGACACACCACACAATTCAATGTTCCAGAACATAATACCCAATTTGTTGGTCCAGAATAACATTTATACACTTATAGATTCAAATGGTTATGGATTTAAATGACATCTTGACATTCCCACATTCTTGACATTCCACACAGTGATTTCCTAAGGATACACGCTTACAGTGTGTAAAATGAGGGAGATGCCCAGTGACTGACCATCAGGCTCTGTGTCCTGTCTTCCCAAAGTCGCTCCATCGTCTCCGTCAGGCTGGGCGTTGTCAGACGGACCAGCTCCCCACTCTAGGAGCTTCTTCATGGCCATCACTGTGTGAGCAACACATCACGGACGTGTAAGAGTCTTGGGTTTGTTTTCCAAATCATACTACATACCAATCACACCATCACCTTCAAAGGTGTGTGGTACAGTTACATGAAAATCAACCTCACTGACCTTCATTCAAAGCCTTATTGGCCAGCTTCTCTGGGGGTGCATTGCTGTGATCAAGAATATCAAATCCATGGGCTGCAAGGTAGTCAATCAGCACGGGTGGGGAATGACTACCCTTTTCATCAGGAAGACTGTCCTTGTCTCGAGCTGGGGGAAAGAAAATAAAAGAAAAACAAAACATAAATACCACTGCAAAACTTCCAATGGGATTAATATCTATAAAAAAATGTGGATTCTTACCAGTGCTGATTTTTATAGAGTCTCCTCCATTTTCAGTAGGACTGAGAGGTGGTTGCAGTCTGGAGAGATGAGGTGAGAGAAATGAAATTCTATTTGGCATGTGCGTGCACATATACACACACACACACACACACACACTTACGAGGCGCTATATAACATGCTTTGTTCCAAAGTATTATATACCATTATATATTTTTCATATTTGTCACTTACAAGGGGCTATATGACATCACACACTGGGACACACGTATGAGGGGCTATAGATATGATATCACACTTTGAGACACACTTACGAGTGGCTATATGACATCATGCTGCTGCTTGCTGGTATGCTGCCTTGCCTCGACCGATCCAGGATGGAGCCTCCGTTCTTCTTCAGATCATCCACTGCTGACTTTATCATCTCTGTCCATCTAGAAGACACACAGGTAGCAGTTGCAGCTCTTCTGACCAATCACATGACAAATGGAAATTCATCTCATTAGTCCTTAGCAACTGATAATGATTTGTCTTTAATAAACTTTAGCCCTCAGATATTAAACTCAGGTCACTGGGAGTTTAAATGAACAGTTAATGTAACCGATTTGATGTTATAAAGGTAAAGAAAGGGTGAAAATTAGAAGCACCTGCACCCTGAGGCCTCCCACTGAGCACCAGTAATCTGGCACTTAGAGACACTACCAGCAATGACAAAATGCAGAGACACAGTTTGGATCTCAGGTTGGTTCTGAACTTTCATTAGGTTTAAACTCACATTCTCTTGTCTGCCACAGACGGGGAGACGAGCTCATAAATCTGCGCTCCACTGTCCCAGGTGAAGATTACGTAGAAGGCCTTGCGGTCTGCCAGGGAGGGGGAACAGCATCAACATTGCCATACACATCATTCACACGCACGCATTCACACGCACGCATTCACACACACACGCACGTGTGCTGACCTGTGGCCACATCTCGGAGGAAGGCGGAGTCCAGTTTGATGACTGGGCTGAGCATCTGTTTGCTCTCCAGTGCCGTGTTGATGCTCTTACTCTGACACTTCAACAGCATCTTCTCATCCTGCTTCTGCAGCAGAACCAGCAAATCACCCAGGAGCACACCTTGCACATCTACACACACACACACACACACACACACACACACACACACACATTAAATAAACACATTCATATTCATAAATAACATGGACCCACACAAACTACAGTGCTAACATGCTCTTGCAGACTAAAACTCATGAAGAATGTTTTACTCATAAAAAAATCTGACTGTATAATTAATGCTGCAGATGAGGGACCCAAATCCTGCGGTTGAGGATGAGGAGGATGCCGTTACCTAGAGCTTTCTCCTTAGTCACTCTCCAGATCAGCGGCCCTTCATAAAGCATTCTCCTGGAAGTCAGGTCAAAAGTCTGAAACAGAGAATCACAGACGGCTGAAGGCCATTTGCAGGGCACTGAGCGAGCGCGTAAAGACACAAAGACTGGGGGGTGTGGCCTCATAAGGGCGGGGCGTGGCCTCTTACCTTGTACTCCATGTAAAGGTCATTGCTGGGTTTCAGGCCTGACGTGTCCAGCCTGCGCTGGTAGTCTTTTAAAGTCTGAAAACAAACAACAGTATCATGGAGTAGAGCACAGAGAGACGGGGGAGGGAGTGGGAAAGTGTGTGTGTGTGCGTGTGCGTGTGTGTGGTGTTAGAGCTACACAACATTACTTGTTTCCTTGTTTACTGTTTTATTCATAACCTTAAACTCACCAGCAAATTCTCCATGTCTTTCACTTGTTCGTTGACGTGGTTAAGGATCTTTCGGCAGCATTCAGCCGCCTGCTGGATATTCTCTCGCTCTGCATTGTCCTCTGGAAGAAGAAAGAAACAGCAGGTCAGACTGAGCTTCACCGGGCACGGATCAGCTTCACCGGGCACAGATCAGCTTCACCGGGCCTGGATCAGCTTCACCGGGCCTGGATCAGCTTCACCGGGCCCCGGATCAGCAGAGTTATGCAGTGTTTCAAGGAAAGAAATCAAGGGCAGATCTTCACATGATGCTCTTACTTAAAGGCTGGGCAATTATGATTTGTTCTTTGTGTGAGGGGTGACATGTTCACACTGTTTGCTTGTTCTGTGCTGCACTGTGTGGGCAGAACATACTGACTCTGCGCGCGCGCATACACACATACGCACGCACGCACGCACGCGCACACACACCAGTGCTCTTGGCGATGTTCTCCAGAAGCAGTGGGTACTTTGTGAGTCTTTGCATCTCGATTGGAATAATGTCCTTCAGCTGCAGTCTCCTACACTGAGGCCTACTCTCTGCGTCCTGTGAACACACACACACACGCAAACTGAGTGTAGAAATTGAGAAAATTGAGTGTAGAATTGAGTTAATGTCATTATTGGCCTGAATAATCATACTGAAATGAATAACTATAATATTTGATATTAATAATAATAATTTTAATTACAAATGTGTGGTTATTTTTGTGGTTAAATTGTTTACTTTAATCTGATTGAGTAGACCATTATTCATAATTATAGGCTCTGTTGAGGAAGTTCATGTGTGTGTGTGTGTGTGTGTGTGTGTACCAGTATAAAAGCGTTGAAGCGTGGGTCTTTCCTCTGCCTGCTTTTGATCTGGTCCAAGGCCCAGGACTGGTGGCTGCAGAACCGAGCTGTGAGCTTCTGGAACCATTCGCCCTCCGATCCATTAAACTGGAGAGAACATGGGACACCATGTTATTTCTGCCAGCTACATCTTCAAGAAAACAAATCCCTATTTACGTCACATTAAACACTGCACTCAATCGAATGCTTCAGTACAACCCACATCACATGAAGACATAAGGCACGACTCACTCTGTTGAGCAGCGGAGTGCTGATCTTTTTGACCACATAGCCATCGTACTCACGGAGCTTCTTCAGGTTCTCATAGAAAACATCTGGGAGAAGAACGAACGCAGTGAACTCAAGCCAACCACAGCAATGTTTCAGCCTGTTAAAGTGTGTGTGTGTGTGTGTGTGTGTGTGTGTGTGTGTGTGTGTGTGGCTCACAGTGCATGTCTATGATCTCATCCAGGTTGGGGAAGATGGTCGACACCTCGTTTGTGTTCATGATCTGCTCCCGCTCCAGCGGACGGGAGAACACGGTCTGGAGCACGCTCAGCATGCGCACGTGGGCGTGCTCCGTCGCAAACAGCTCTGAGGCGGAGACAGAGCACCAAAAAGGGAGAGAGGGGCACACAGATAGTGTTACAAACAACAAACACACAGCCCCGAAGACGCTAGTTCTAATACTGTCCTAGCAATAACACCAATGTGGCTTTTGCCAAACTTGCTAAAGTGCAAAAATACCCCACCTTGTTAATGTTAGCCAGCATTCACTAGCAGTTTTCACTAAGAGGAGATGTTTACTTGAATGTAACTGTACGCATGATTGAACATTTTGTGTAGTGTATTCATTTGTTTCTAAATGTGGTGTAGAATCTAAAGTTTGCCAGTAAAAAAAAAAAAAAAAAAACAACAACAGAGCAATTAAAATAAAGCTGTTCTATAACACCAGTAGACTTTACGAGAGGTTTATGCAGATTTATGAGACTGCAGCCTTGTCATTTATGTAGGTTATCAAAACACATTCATCAGACACAAGCTGCAGGGCTTCCAGAGTTAAGACCACCACACATCGGGCCTTCAGCAGGTACTCGAGGGCATTGCCTACCATTGATGACTTCCTGTCGCTTGGTCTCCTTTTTGCTGAGCTTGTTTAGAACTTCACTGGATGCAAGCTCTCTCCAGTTGGGCGGGTCCTGTTCCAGTTCCAGGAGGCGGGGCTCCACCTCCTCCTGCTGAGGTAATGGGCCGAAGGCGGGGCCTGTGGGGCTGTCGGCTGGCTGCGGAAGTGCATCCGGACTGCAGGGCGCAAAAGGAACAGCAGAATAAACAAAACAACAACAACAAAAAAACAAAGCAAAGATAGAAGAACCAGAGGACTAACACGGTTAAGTGCTTCTGTCACCGTGACCACTCAGCTAGGTAATGCTAATTTCTTCACCACCATTCAGTAAATGGCTGAGAAGAGTGAGATCAGAGAATTGGTCAGTCTGGTAAATGGCTCATCAGGTTGTTTATGACCAGTGGGTCCCAACCCCTAGTTTGCTGCTTCCTCCCTGTGGCTGTTTAACACGGATGTTTATGAAGGGGTGTGTGTGTGTGTGTGTAGGCATGTGTCTACTGTTTAGAGTTAATTGTGAAAGGTGAGTATAGTGACTTGGCTTTGTGAAAGGTGAGTACAGTGACTTGGCTGGTACGTTAGTAAATGTACATTAGTTCTTGAGTATCTATTTGTTGCATTAGCATAATTTGCTGTTTGTACAAGGCAGACGAGTGCTTGGAGTGTAATACTATGGTAGCTGGGTCAGTGTGTGTGTGAGTATGTGTATGTTACAGTGTTTATGCTTTTAGGTCAGCATGCGTTTTCATGCAGTCTTACAAGGTAAGGTGCTGGGGGGAGGGTGAAAGGGGGTGAGGGGTGGCAGCTGATTGTAGGTCCACATCGCTACGGGAACGAGGCTGTTTGGCACGGGAAGAACCACCACGACGAGAGTGACGGCGCTCCACACACAGACTCTCACTGCGTCGTACACTCCTGAACATACACCAGGAAGGAGAGGGATGGAGAGGAGAACAGTTGAGGGGTAGAAGGGTGGAGAGAGGGGTAGAGAGGAGGGGTAGAGAGGAGAAAAATGGAAGACAGTGGAGAGGGGAGGGGAGGAGAGCAGTGTAGAGGGGAGGAGAGGAGGAGAACAGTGTAGAGGGGAGGAAAGGAGGAGAACAGTGTAGAGGGGAGAAGAGGAGGGGAACAGTGTAGAGGGGGGGAAGGAGGGGAACAGTGTTGGAGGAGAGGAGGAGAACAGTGTAGAGGGGAGGAGAGAAGGAGAACAGTGAAGAGGGGAGTAAAACGGTGAAGAGAGGTGAGGGAGAGAAGAGTGGAAGAAGAAAAGATGAGGTCAGAGATCAGGGGAGGTGAGGATAGAGGAGGAGAGGATGACGAGGATAATCGAAGAAACCAGATATGGAAACCAGACATGAAACAAAAATACAGAGAGAATCCAGGTAGTGATAAGAAGATGGTGGAATGGGTTTGACAGAAAAACGTGATCAGACCAGCAATTTCCCCCAGAGTCTCTGCCCACCTCATAATTCAGCTCTGACTCCTCTGAGCTTATTAGATCCCTCTGAACTAAAAATGAGCAAACGGCTCTCTGTGTACTACTGGCAACTGAAAAACAAGCACTCGGGCTCCCAGATTATAAAATATTAAACAAGCTTCCAATCTTGTGCACGGTGCAGACCCCGTGACTCGTTACATCTGAACACAGCTTTAGCCCGAGAAGCAGGGCATCTAGAAAGCACCAGTGTTTTCAGGCCTGGTAAGAATACTAATGCTGGGGCCTGAAGGGTCAAAAATGTCATATGCTCAGAAACATTCTTATCCAAAACACACCGAGGCTTACAAATGGATCTTATGACAGAAAATGTTTTTAAAGCATTTTAAAGAAAGAGGATGTGCATGTTCTATTCAACCATAAGATATGGTATATGGAGTATGGATATACGAGTATGGAGTATATGATATATGGAGTATGGCAGGTCGGAGCTGGAGGAATATCCATGTCTCGCTCGCGAAGACCCACCTTATCTTGCGTCTGTAAAATATGGGACAGCGTAGAATTACAGGACTAGCAAAAACAGCTCTCACGGACAATGTCACAACCTATACTTTGCCAAATCCTAAATGACTACAGCGTAACCTCCCGAGACTCCGTAAAAATCCTGAGAAAGAAACTGCGAAGCACACAGAGCAACAACGGAGGGCCTGGACGTAGAGAGACGTAGAGACGTACAGAGCAACAACCGAGGGCCTGGACGTAGAGAAACGTAAAGACGTGCAGAGCAACAACGGAGGGCCTGGACGTAGAGAAACGTAGAGACATACAGAGCAACAACCGAGGGCCTGGACGTAGAGAAACGTAGAGACGTACAGAGCAACAACGGAGGGCCTGGACGTAGAGAAACGTAGAGACGTACAGAGCAACAACGGAGGGCCTGGACGTAGAGAAACGTAGAGACG